>PVJX010017463.1:0-38284 GCA_004027295.1 Dolichotis patagonum
CTCCTTGTTATATATTTATTCGCTCAGATAACAGGTTACTGTCCATCAGGACGACTCATTAGCAGCCTTAAACACCCGGGCAAAGTTCCCTCGCACAGTCCATAGCCTGAGTCTGAGTGGGCCACCGAGGGAGACTGGAGAGAGCGTCTAGGATAAGCTCACTTGCACACTGCTCGCTGAGAGCTTTTCTGACCTCTGAAACGTCAGAACGCCAACCCAGCCCTCTCCCCCTTCATATTTTGTACTTCTTTAAATAATTTAGATAAGCTTTCAGTGTGCTACAGTTTTTGCTAGGATTATGTTGATTATGTTTATTATCTGTCCTCCCCATTAGAATATGTGTCCCCTGCTGGGAAGTGTTTTTCTCCTGCTTGCTGTTCAGAACAATGCCTGGCACATAATAGGTGCTCAATAAATAGCTCCTAAAGGGAGCAATTACTACCACTCACTGTAATCTTTCTCAGGGTTCAACTCTATTTTTAATACCTATTTTACGGATGTGAAAACTGTTCTTCTGGATACCTGGAGATGCCCAGCTGCAGGAGCAGAACCTGGTTACCTGACAGCTGGCTGAGGGGCTAAGGAATCTGGATAATCCACCTCTAAGTGTGGTACCACTCGCAGGGTCTGGGGGCTGAGCACATCTGCACAGAGTCTTCCTGAGATCTGTGCACAGATCTGCTGATTGACTTTTCTACATCACTATTCCCTTCTGTCAGACAGAGAAAATCACTGCATGACTACCTCTGCGGCTGCCTGTGAGGATTAAATGGACCCACAGAAGGGTGGAAAAATGGAACAATGTAGCAAAAGCATATTACACTTTACCATATTCCATTCCTTTTTACCTTGCTGTGCACATGTGCTTAGCTTCCACCAGCCCCTTTTACTACAGTCTAGGTGTTTTGCACTTTCCCCAAGTGTCCAAACGTTAAGGACACATTTACTTACAGATGTATCTAACAGTACATGTGCATGCACAGGTGCACATGTGTGTAAGAAATTCCCCATTACAGAACTGACTTCTGTTAGGAGCATGCTGGGGTGTGGCTCATGGGAAACCATTTCAGGCCACCTGGAAGACAGAAGAATTATAGAACAGCAGCCTCTGGAGAGATAATAGCAGCTACTCGTGGCCATGGAAGATCACTGATTTAGGTGAGGTGGGCTTTCCGCTCTGTGATTGCCGCTGTCACCTCAGATCTGCAGCTGCTTCGCTCCCTTCCTGTATCTGCCAATCCAGTTTTTGGAAAGGAAGCTTCAGAAACAGTGGAGAGGCTCTGCCATGATCAAGGATTAGAGCAGAGAGATTTTTCATGCTTTGTTTGTTAGAAGCTGTTCACTTTTTGCTGAGCTAGCATCCACCAGCTACGAGGCACCTGGGCAGCCTGGCCAGGCTGGGAGGCCCTTGTGGAGAGAAAGCTGGCGTGGTCAGCTCGCTCAGGTGACCGCTGGAGCCTCAGCCAAGCTGCCCTTCTATCACCAGTCTCCCTCTGGCCTAAAGGTCCCGGAGGTGTGAGGACAGCTTTCTTCAGCGTAAGTCAGATATACTGGAACAAATCCCTCGGGAAAGTTAAGAGTGCCTGAGAGAGCACATCGGAACCAAAATCTTAGTGTTGAGCATTTCTCAATGTCTTTTCGCAAAAACTATATTCCACATGTAGTTATCAGAAGTGACTATGGTTAAGCAAAAAATTCTCCCATTCATTCATTCATTCATTCATCTGTTCCTCTCCTCACTCAGGGTTACCTGTTGTGGATACACTGCATGTAGGTGTTTTGCTAGGCCGCAGAGGGAATAGGTACCTACTAAGACAAAAATAGCTCCATTAGTTTCTTTGTGAAAGCTGAGATTCAAAGATGTCCTATAAAAAGACTCCTGCTTCTATTTACCCACATCAGCCACGTCATGCTAGACACTGTGCAAGTCACTGGGACGTTAGAGATGTGGTCTCCCAATCTGTTCTTCTTTCAAGTTTTATTTTTCATTAGTACATGTCTGCAGAACATACCCATCCCATGCCTTGTTTCGAGCTGGCCAGTGTACATAACACGGCGGGGTTCTGCTAGCGCTGAGCCACATCCAGCCTAGGTCCCCAGTCGTTCAACTGCTTCTCCCTGTGCCCCTCTGTCCTTCCATCTCTGGCCCTCTTCCTATTTGCAGGTCTTTCTCCCTGTTTCTCCTTATTTATCCTTTATTTTGCTGTTTATATGTTGGATTACTCATATATGAGAAATCATGTGATATTTAAGCTAGTTGTCTGGTTTATTTCACAACATTATGATCGCCAGGTGTATCCATGTTCCTACAAATGACACGCTTATCTTTCTTTGTGGCAGAGTAGATTTCCGTTGTGTATAAACATCACATTTTCTTTATCCGTTCATCTGTTGGACATATGTGCTGCTTCCAAGATTTAGCTATTATGAATTGTGCTGCTATAAACGTGAATAAGCAGGGATCACTGTAATATGATGACTTTCACTGTCTCAGGAAGATACCTTAGTGGGGAAAAACCAGATCAAATGAAGGACTGACCTCAAAATAGAGAGTGTATCAGTTCAAATCTTTCAATGGATTCATCATGACTCTAAGGTGACCATGGGTCAGATTTCCAGCCCAGCCTTCCAGGATTGTGAATAAGATGTGATGTTACCCTTTTGGCTGTTACATTTCACAACAAAAAGAGATTTCACAGGTGTCATGTAGATTACTAATCGATTTTCTTTGGGTGAAGTTAAAGGACTCAGACTTACAGACTCAAATCTAATGACTTGCAAAGCAGAATCTCTCTAGCTGGACGCAGAAGAGAAAGTCAGAGGGAGATTTTGATGCAAGGAAGTTTTCTGTTGCTGGGGTGGAGGGGGCCGGGGCTCAAGGGCCTCAAAGCAAAGCAGTCTCCAGATGGTGAGAGTGGTACAGAGGTACAGGGAGTGGACGGGGACCTCAGTTCTACAACCTAAGGACTGAAGGCTGCCGGCTGCCAAGGGGACTTCAGAACGGATTCTTTCCAGAGTCACTAAGAAGAACCACCAAAAAGAAAGTCTCCTGACATTTTGACTTTAGCCTTGTGTGTCTCTGAGTAAAGAAACACACTGGACTGCCAGAGATTCTGAAATACAAAACTAAGAGAGTATAGATGGCTGTTGGTTTTCAACTGCTCAGTTGTGATCATCTGTGACTCAGCAATCAAAGAAAATACACGTCACCTTTGGTTATTCTGCACTGTTTTTTCAAATTTTATTTTATGTCTTCAGTATTGGGCCTCCAACCCAGGACCTTCCCACTGAGCCCCATCCCCAGACCTTTTCAAATTACTTTTGTGCTTTAAAATGGAGTGTCTTTTTATTTCCTTGTTGCTGGAATAAAATACCAAACTCTGGCATCTCAAGGAGAAGAGGTTTATTTTGTTTTGGCTCCCTTTTCAGTCCATGGTTGGCTGGACAAAGACAGGATGGGATGGCAGAGTTGCATGGTGGACAGGAAGCCAAGAGTAAAGGGGGGAGTGAGGAGGGGGACAAACCCTTCTGGGTCAAGCCTGCGGTGACCACATTTTCCAACCTGATGCCACCTTCCAAAAGCAAATGAAATATAAACCTCCATAACCCTACCACCCTCCAAAAGCACACCTATGGACCCAGGAGGCTTCTGGGGGGCATCTAGATATGAACCCCAGTATATAAAGCAGGGTCTTGATAAGTCACTAAATTGCCCAAGGTGGGCTTGAACTTGCTGTCCTCCTACCTCAGCATCCAGAGTGCTGGGATTACAGGGTTGTGCCATCCCACCTACCTATTAGGAACTTTTACAGTTTGCAGTAAAACTTAGGTGGTTTGAGAGATCCTGGTGGTTCTTCACAACTGCAAATATAGCTAACTCTATATCTATGCAACTTTATTTACAAAGGCCTTTGTACAAAAATATTCTTTACTTTTTTCCTTTTAATCTTTGAGAAATCTTTATTTCCACCTAAACTTACGAGTTTTATACTGAGTATCCCGACCGTGGTGGAAGGAGCAGGCTGATTCAGGCAGCACTCATGGTCCTCAGCCTCCCTCGCTGGCCAGGTCACCCCTGGAGCTGCCTTTCTCCCTTTCATTCTGTTATTCCTAACATCACGATCATTGTCAATATCGAAGGCATTTTCTTCCTGTGTATTTATTACACACTCACGAGCTATATAATAGCAGTGAAATCAAAATGTTTTCAAAAGCAGAAATATCTACTGGACGCCTGTCATGTGTCCTGGCACTCGTCAGTAGCAGGGCAATCAAAATGCCCTTTGGGTATACAGCATGGTTTTAGAGCTTGGAATCGAGTTACCCAGAGGACATACGAGCCAGAAATAGGGTTCCCTTTCTGTAGCTGGCTCACACAGTGGTTCAATCCAGCTACACTTTGGCTCTCTATTTATTTATTTTTAAATTTCGGTGTAACCTTGTCCTTTTTTCTGTGAAAATGTTGTTTGATGTATTATTCATAATCCCAGGTGATTTCAGAAAAATGATGAGAGTAATTTAATCCATATTGGAGACAATAGAATCTGAGAGAACATCAAATAAGATTCTGAGTGTATAATTCTAGGGCTTTCTGGAACTAGCAAGCCCTCCAAGACCTCCTCCCGCCTTATCGGGTCCTTCAAAATGGGGCCGTATCCTTGATATGCTTTTCTCTCTTCTATTATTTTTTCTTAAGGTTCTAGAAGACGAGAAGGAAAAGTGCTAGAGTCAATTAAGTTTGAAATTTTGCCTCAACACCTGCCCAGCAAGACCCATTATCACATAACCAAACTGTGTTATACGAGTCTAGCAGGCCCAACCCAGTTCTAAGGCCTCACCATCTGACTCTCCAACAGCCGTCATCATGGGGATCAACCCTGTGGGGGCAGACACTTCTCCCAAGAACATGCTGAACCTTGCTGGTGCTCTCACGATGTCTATCAGCAGTTGAAGAGCTTGGAAAGGACATTTAGTGACCAGTGTGGCTCCAGAAAGTCTGAGTAGGAGGAACTGATGGGCTGTAGTCTGAAATCCTTGTCGTGAAGACAGTGTGTGTGTCATGGTATCCCCACTTTTTGCTTCATATTACAGTAGCACTGAGGCAAGTGAGGGGTATCTGCCTGTACCCCCATCAGTGCTGGCTTTGGGCATCACGGTAGGAAGGGAGCCATGGCTCTGTAGCATGAGAACCCTTGTGTGGTGTGTGACTTCTGCCACTGTTCTTTTGAGCCCAATGGGAGGTTTATGGGGACCATCAACTTTAGTTTTATTTGGTTGATGGGAAAAGTAAGGCCTGATGCCCTGGAGACTTCAAGTCACAGTAGAGGTCAAAGACAGAAACCAGACGAGCAAATCCAAGGACTCCTAGCATCAGGGACACATGTGATGGGTTAAGTCAAAGCCCACATTCAAAACAAGATGCAATTTGTTTACTTCTCTTCTGTCAAGAACAGATTTTGAAAAATCAAAGCCCCATCTGTCCTGCACCAACATTAAAGATCATGTGTGATTACCTAGACCAGCACCACCATCTTAGCAGCGGTAGGTGTGCACTCAAGGTCTCGTCATGCTGAAAGTAGCACAGTGTGGCCAGGAGAAATGAGATGGACCGATTAGATACCAGTTCTCTCCCATGTTGCTACTGAGAAACAGAGCAGAGCCCCGTAGATGGAAAGGGTCTGATGATCCCATTGTACAGCAGCTCTCGTAGAGATAGATCCCAGCTCTTTGTCTCTCTGGAATAGGCTAGGGGGGCATTCTTGCGATTATCCAGAAAAACGAAAGAACAATAACCGAATGGAAAACCATGCTGAAGTAAGCAGAGTTAGTTTTTACCTCATGTGCTCTGAGCTTGAAAGTGAAATTGATAGCTGAATTTTAAGTCATTTTAGGAATAAGACTTTGTCTTTTGCCTTTTCTAATTGCAATCCCAGCCCCAAAATGGTTTTACTGGACAAAGTGTGTTCTGAGATACTTCTGGACCCAAAGGGAGTAGCTATGGTAATCTTAGCCATGCTTTTTTTTTTTTCAAAAACATTTTTGTGGGGATTAGTTCAAAGACTTTAGTTGTCATCTCAAGAATGTGCCCCCTCTTGCCACATTCCTGGAATCCTCCCAAGTAGCTTGAACTACAGTTGTCCTGTCAGAGCTGACATCAGCCCTCTGAGAAAAAAATCACTTCTAAGGATTAAAGGGACTCCAATTAAATCTGCATTAGTGACGGCTATTTTACTTGAGGTCACATGAAATCAGGCCACCTCTGCTCCACAAGTGTGATGGAATTCTTGGTGCCACCTCACGTCAGCACTAGAGCTGGGTAGTGACAGGACAGGATCTATGAACTTTTGATGTGTTCGTGTTAGAGCCCAGGCTGCAGCAGGCTTGGTGTGATTTGGAAAATGTGCTTCTTGGACTGTAATTATTGGTTTTTCAGGAAAAGAACAATGTCTATTTAGTAGAGTATTATGATTTTCAATCACTAGCGCTTAGCTTTGTCTACTAATGAATAAAGGAAAGAATGAATACTGATTATGCAACCGGTTGGTCCAGGTTTCCACCCAAACTCCACTGACTTTAGTCACTCTCCTGTCAGTGCTCCAAGAAGGCAGCTTACATTTTTTTTATCTGTCTGAATTGCACAGAGAATAGAACACAATATCAATAATAAGCTAAGGGCTGTTGTGGAGATCAAATGAGACAACAGCCAATTTTCAAAACGCCCTCTTTAAACCTTAGTGCTTTTTGTAACTTATTTCTAACATTAACTGCACAGCAGAAAGAAACGATTTGCCCATCATTCCATGGTGTGAAGAAGGGAGCTGAGCGGGGAGAGTTTTGGTGCTTCTCTGAGTGCACAGGTCCTGCCCAGCTGTGACAGAAACACCTGCTCCTCCGGGATCTCTGGGCCTTTCCAGTGCAGACACCTGTCTTAGGGCAGTGCTGTTTTCATCAGAGATTCCTGGTTTTCTTGGCTTTATCCTCACTGCCCAAAGGTCTGACAACTGTCTGAACCAGCATTCTCTGAAATGCTAGACATAAACCACCAACTCTTTAAGAGAAGACAAAGTGCTCTATTAGAGACATAATTATTCTTTGAGACAGGGTCTCACTAGGTAGTCCAGGCTGGCCTTGAACTTGCTATGTAGCCCAGGCTGGCTAATAACTTGGGCAAGTCCTCTGATCCCAACCTGCTGAGTGCTGGGATTACAGCTATGCACCAGCTACCTGCTTCTCCATTAGAGATTTTATTAGATGCATTGTGAGCACAGAAAAACATAGAGACTAGGAGATGAAACTCAAGATTCTGTTCTACCATCGTTTTGTACCACTGACTTTTCTTTAATCCCTGCGGTCTTCATTTGCACAAGGTTATTTCCTGAGTCAGTTTTAGGGCTCCTAGGAAGTGAGTCACTGTACTAGTTGGTGGCAATGTTCATACACACAAGCTCTCTCGCACACAGTAAAAAGTGTAGGGCTCATTATGGGGAAATACCTAGAGTTCTTGCTTTTTGCATATCTTTTTAATTTCAGCTTTTTATTTTTTAAAAAATGCATATATATAAATACATATGAAGGGATAATTTCAGGAATTTTATCATGCTATTCTGAAGATTTTTTTAAACTGTAAGAGGAAGATTTTTTCTGATTTTTCATGCAATATTTGAAGATAAGAGGCTCTAATCAAGTTATCAGGTGGTGCATCACCAGGTTTCAGCTCTGGTTTGAATCTGCTGGTCAGACTGCACCTGGCGTCTTGCACATGCCTACTTAAAAAAAAAATTATGCGGAAAGCATTATATCCACCCTGGACTAACTTTGCTTCTCTTTAATTAAGGTTAATCATCTAGTGGACGGGTAACAAGTGCTAATTCATGGGGTGGCTGGATTTAACTTGATATGTAACATTAGTTAGGTGAATCCACAGAGAGTCGAAAGATGACACCTAATGCAGAAGCAGTCACCGACTCCAGCAAATCCAGCAGCAGCCTGAAGGGTTTTGTCCTTTTATTTGTTGACACTTTGAGCAACAACTTGAACTCGGGCACAGACCAGGCAAATTGGTAGTGACATGTCTTTAGAAGGACTGAATGATGGGGTCAGAATAGGACGAGCTGTGACCTGCTTCATACTTCATGAGCATTACTGTCTCTGAAACGCCACAGGTCTGAGAACCATTATTATCTCCATCTCCTGGATGGGGGAGGTGACTATTTAAAGATGACATGTGAATGCTTTCTCCAAAAAAACTCTATTTCAAATTTCTTTTTTAAAATTAACTTTTCAAAACATTTGGAACAATTCTGTATTTATAGAAAAATTACAAAGACAACACACTGCATTCTGGTATAACTCTCTCCTACTTTACTGGTAATATCGTGTGTTGGTATATTTGTCAAAGTAAGGAACCAAAATAAAATTTATTTACTAAACTTCCTTTATCTGGATATCACCATGTTAGTTTTCTAGGTCTGTCGTAAAAAAGCAAAACACAAAAAGACAGGCTGAGTAGCTTAAAAAATTGTTCTTTTATAATTTTGGAGTTGCCTTCATAATCCCTCTGAAGGTTTAGAAAAAAGTTAAGCCCTTCTCCTTCAGCTTTTGGTCATTGCCATCAATTTTCAATGTTCTCAGCTTATTTATCAATTGGCTCACTGCGATTTTCATCTTTGCTGTTCTTCTCCTATGTCTGTCTGTCTCTTCCTCTGTTTATCAGTGCCCAAGTCATATCACTTTCATAGCCCCTTGTGACACAGTGTGCTCAGCTTTATTATATCTGCTGTATTTCCAAATAAGATCACGTTTACAGCTTCTCAGCAGACACTCATTTTCAAGGGTGGTACACTACCCAGTCTAGTCTGGGTAGTCTCTCTTTGTATTAGCAACCAATCCAGGGTACCATGTTGTTTCCATTTATAGTGTCTCCTCTTTCTCTTCTGGTCCATCACAGATTCTTAGCTTTGTTTGTTCTTTATGACCTTGCCAGTTTTAAGGGGTAATAGGCAGGAATCTTATAGATTGTCTGGGTTTGTCTTATGGTAGAGCTTATACACCTTTCAGAGAAGCCCCTGTTGGCTTATTCTTTTACTTTTCTCCTTGGTAGCTTAATTTGAGCATATAGTTGAAAACTCAATAAGTACTTGATAAATTAGTGCAGTGTCCTGCCTCCCTGCCCCCTTTCTAACTTCTATTCTCCAAGTATGAGACTGCAGCCTTCTCTCTCTTATACTTGACCAAACTCCATGCTGGAATTTACAGTGTTAATTTATAGTGTTTGACATACGACAATGTGTCAAATTCTGTTGGAGCCACAAAGTTGGCCATGGGCTGTACCTGGTAGCTGTGACAACCCAAATGGCAGGAAGCAAGGGTCACCTTCAGAAGTGGAGCAGTATTTGAGGATTCCCCAGCTCGTCAGGGCCCAACTGAACTGAGAGGAGGGAAAACTAAAACTTGTTTTTCTTTTGTAAAAGGTGGATTATGTGAATTCAAATCTTTCATTCAATATTAATAATGACCAAACAAAAAATCCTCTTATACTTCAGCCTCCAGTAGTGAAGAGAGAGTATATATGAATCAGTAGATTAAAATTCTCAAATTCCAGCCTAGTCACATGTTTGCTTGCTTTCTTGTTTGTTTATATATTGCTCATATATTAATGGATCCACTCTGGGATGTATTATATAATAGTATGCAGATGTATTATATAATAGGTAGAAAGAGACCATCACTTGGAATTGGCAGGATTTCTTATAAATCCCAGGTTTCTTAAATTAGTGGATATCCCTGGAGCTAAATCTCAGCTTCCCCAGTCTTAGCATGGAAATAATGCATTGTCTTGGTTACTTTTCTCTTGTTGAGGCAAAGTGAAGCAAGGGAAGGTTTATTTATTGCAAGTTCTCAGAGGTTTCGGTCCATACTCAGCTGGCTCCAAGGCAGGATAGCATGGCTGAGGGACAGCTGTTCATGGCCACCACAAACAGCAAGAGTGAAAAGAGCAAAACAGGAAAGACACACCTTCTTCCAGCCCTTACATTGTATCAGCTTTGCACCTAGGCTGGTGCAGCACTCACACCACCAATCCCAGCACTAGACATCAAACCAGTCACAAATGCTGTATTCAGTGGCCTCCAGGATTGTATGAGGCTGGGGGGGGGGTCATCAAAATGCAAACCATAACATGCATCTTCATGTATTGCTTCATGTATCTACTTCCTTGTCTGCCCTCAGTTTCTACTTCCTTTTCCTTGGAAAGAGCCCTTTTGATCTCTTTTCCAGATGCCACTGCTCAGTGTGTCCCCTGACATTCATCTAGGGAAAATTCAGTCCCCAGTGCAACAATGGTAAGAGTTAAGACCCTTTGACAATGATTAGACCATGAGTTCTTTTCTCTCAGGAATAAATCAATGCTCTCATTCCACAGTGGATTTGTTAGCAAGAAAACGGGGTTGTCATAAAAGCAAATTTGGCCCCGTCTTTCCCTCCCTTGCACAGGCTTTGGTAATGTCACGACACAGCATAGAGGTTCCTGTCCAAATGCAGCACCTTGCTCCTGGACTTCCCAGCCTCAGAAAATGTACACCAAATAAATTTCTATTGCTGATAGGTTTTCTAGCCTATGGCATTTCATTACAGTGGCACAAAGCAGACTAAGACACATTCCTGCTGGATGCAGCCTTTCTGCCAAGGGCCCTGAGTTTCTCAAGCTAAGTGTGAGAAGGCTCCTCAGTTCCTCCAATGGGGACAGGGTGCTGTGGGAATCTGAGTCTCCAAGAGGTCATATGTGGCTGGAGTGACTGTTTTCTGGAAGAGAGTTTCCAATCTCTTAGGATGACATTTTCTTTTTATCACCAGTGAGGTCCTCTATTCCTTCACTTTTTTCCTTCTTATGGAACCAGACTTGACATCTTTCCTGTGATTAAGAACCCAGATGGATATTCTTTTCACTTTCCTACAGCCCTTCCCATTCCAAAAGATAACTCCTTCCTCCTCTCAAGTCCCATTTTTATGTATCTATTCCTCATAGCTTATGCAGAATCATCCACTATGTGTTATTTGTGTTCTGATACTATCTAGCCATTAAAGAGACAGCAGAGTGGTCATATGACTCTGCAATAATTATTAGATCATGAGATCTTTTCTAAGGGTATGATCTGTGTCCTCTGCAACTTTCCTATGCATATATTGAAATCCTGAACCCTGTTACATCTGACTGTGACTATATCTGGAAAAGAGTGTTTAAAGAAGTAATTCAGGTTCAGTGAGTTCCTGGGCAAGGTTGCACTCTAATATGCCTAATGTTCTTACAAAGAAAAGGTTAGAGGACACACACACACACACACACACACACGCACACTCATGTGGAGATATGGGAGGAAGACTGTCAATATCCAACAGAAGAGAAAGACCTTAGCAGAAATGAACCCTGTTAGCACGTTGATCCCAGACTCAAAAGTTAAGAGAAAATACATTCTCATGGTTTAAGTCATGCAAACTATAATACTTTGTTATAGCAGCGCTAGCAGACTGAGGCAGTAGTCAAGGATGAGGCTTCTGGGGAGACTGTCTGCTTCAAATGTGTGGGAACCATGAACAAGCCACTTGCCAACACTGGGTGGTGGTTGTGGGTGGCACGTGGAGGAGAGCAGAGGTTAGCTTTGGGACTCGGTCACATGCAGAGGGCAGTGAGAAAAGGGGCTGGGTGGGTGCAGTTTCTCCTCTCAAATAGCCCAATCACTCCTCCTCTAAGGGATCGAGCAGAAGGGCTACTTGGGTTTTACTAGTGGAATTTCCTTTCTGTACAATGAGATATCAGGAATGCAGAAGAAGTTTGGCTTCCATCAAGGTAATGGTGCAGGTCAAAAGAAATAGTTATCAAGAGGGGAAAGTCATCTGTGTGCTTTGGATAAGTCACCCAGCCTCCCTCTATCTCTTGCCCAGGCTCCAGGGTGGTGCTAACAACATCTGTACCTCAGAGTGTGACTGGGAACCCTATGGGAGAAGATGCACCTGAACTGTAGAATATTCTCCACCAGTGCACAGTCTTTGAAGCAGCTACTCTGGTTTCACCGTTCACCTTTTTATTCCTTGTAATTTAGGGCCGGATAGGAGGCGGGCAGGCTGCTTAAATTTGTTGGCTGACTAAGTGAAGGCCGTTATTATTCAGGGAGAGGGTAAACAGATGGACAATTACTCAGAACTGGGGCTGCTATCTGTTAGTTTTATGTGCTGGCCCCAGGCTAGTGCATATGCTGACGAGAGTATCACTTAAGGTTCAGCATGGAGCACACAGCAAAAACGATGACAAAGAAATACATAGCAATTTAAGTCTAGATTTTCTGTTTGAATGTTCTACCTCTAGAATGGATGGAAAATTTATACCGTAATTATAATGACTTAGTTGTGAATTGTATGTCTATGGGTCCGGAATCACACCTCCTCAATATACCCAACCACATGCACCAACCCTTCATAGCAGAGGCGATCTTGGTGAGACAGATCTTATATGATAATTCCTCTATTGACATTTACTCATTGTCTTCCTATTTCCTATGAGGCAAACTGAGGTACCCCTGCACTGGCACACAAAACTTTTTTTGCCTGGCTCCCAACACACTTGTTCGTCTCGTGTTCTCCCTCCTACCTCCAAGCCCTGGAGAACGATCTTCTCAGCCCTAGTGTGTCACACATCTCTGCCTTGTCTGGCTTTGAATTTTCAATGTGTGAACTTGACAACTGTCTGCTCCCCTTTGTGGCTCTCGACTCCTTAGCAGGTGCAGGGAGGAGTTACTGGGGGAGCGCTGCCCCCATCAAAGCCCACCAGGAGAACTGCATTGGCTCTTCATAGATGAGTCTCTCGCACTGGACCACACCCCCAGAGTGGGGTCTGTCGTCTTCATCTTGGCACCTGTTACAAATTTCTGCAAAAAAAAAAAAAAATTTCAGCAAATCTGATGAAAGGGCAACTGTCTTCCAGCTTCCATCACCTGGCACTTGCTTCAAGCCAGCTACTATGGTAAACACTTCATCCTCACCTGATGGAGACACCTGATGGGAGGACATGAAACTAAGAGAGGCAGACCTACTTGCTCAAGTCCTTGTGGTGGCAAAATGTCCAAGTGAGGCCTTGAGCTCAAGACACAGAGACAGACTTGATCATAGAACAAACTTTCAGTGTGCATTTACAGCATTTAGGCCAAATCATGGCAGTATTTCCTGAGTCTAGCACAGAATGTTTTAAAATACTTTCTTTTAAAATAGCAGGACCCAAGAAGGAGGGTTGAGACTGTTTCTGCTCAAAAAAGTCAGTAGCCCAAGTCCAGTGTAGCAAGGAGGAAGGGGTGGAAGGACAGAGTAATGGAGTCCCACAGGAATTCATTGCCATGGATGGGAGGGAGCGAACTTGGCCTTTCCAGGAGAATGGTCTGGAGGACAGTAGAGGCAGCGCTGCAGCCCTGGAGGTCCGGAATGTGTGAGGAGGGAGGCCGCGTTTGCCTCTGCTGTTTACTGCCCACTTTTCCATGCTCCAAGGCCCACATTTCCTAAGTCCATGGGTAGTTTTGCTCTGAGCACTCTTCTTACCTACAAACACAATTTTGAGGTTAGTAACCAATGCCTAGTGGCACAGTTCTCCAAAACCTACCCCTTAACTGTTCTTTTCCTGGGTTCCTGCCCTTGTGTGGAAACCCTATTCCTTTCCACCTCCCAGGCCAGCTGCTCACATTCCTCCCGGCTTGTGGGTCTCCTCCAGGAAGCCTTCTTAACCTTGAGGTTCAGGGGTCCCATCCTACTGTCCACTGTTCACCTACTAGCATGCATCTATCTATCTATTATCTATCTATATCATCTACCTACCTACCTACCTTTCTATTATTTATCATTAATCTATCATCTATCCATCTATGAATTATCTATCATCTATGAATCATCTATTTTATCTACCTTATCTATCCTATCTGTCAATCATCTGTCTATCTATCTGTCTATCTGTCCATCTTTACTATACATGCACATACACTTCGCTTCCCTCTCAGAGGTAGACTGACCTGGAAGCTCCCTATGCCGAGGCCTCCCCTAAGACTCCTCAGCCCCTGGGTCTCTTTGATGTTATACATCACTAAGTAACATGCAGTTTTCTAAGTAGAGAAGGGAAGGCAGAAAAAAGTCAGGAAGAATTTATACGTACACCTTTTTCTCTGGTAAATTGCCCTAAGTTATCCCAGAAGGAGCTTATACCAGAACAGCTCCAGAAATCTGCTGTCATTCTATATAAATACTTCCTCATTTATTTTTGTGCTTAATTTTGAGGTTTTCATTTAATATTATGTTTTCCAAGTGGTCTTCCCAGCCTGTGTAAGGTTTCAGTTCGACACCCTTTGGACCCGCCCTTTCTCTGTGTATTGCCACCGACACTCACTCAGGTGTGGACCCCTGCATGGAAATCTTACTTATCCGTGCACTTTCAAAACACAGCGTGACTTGCAGTGTTAACTGTTGGTTTTGATCCTTGTATTTCCCATAATTTTCAGAGCTTTCTTATGAGCTGTTTGCTAAAAATAGGTCTTTGTAGAAAGCAGTACACTCTCACTCACCTACTCATTTAATCTGTGTTTGTCTAGGAAGCTTCTTCATCATTTGGCTCTTTCTTTCTTTTCTTTTCCTTTCTTTTTTTTTTTTTTTTTTGGTCTTTTTGAGACAGATTCTCACTGGCTTTGGGCTCACTTGTAACTCAGGCTGGTCTCGAACTTGCAATGATCCTCCTGCCTCAGCCTCATGAATGCTGGGGTTATAGGAGTGCACACCACACTCGGGGACCATTTGGTTTTGCATAAGGTCCCATTGCTCTGCATCCTTTTATTAAAATCAAGCTTTATAAAAATTAGAGATAGAAATTAATCAAGAACCAAAGTCACCAAGGGAAAGAAGCATCACACTAAGACAATGACCACAATGAGCTCAATAGGAGGCTCCAAATTTCCTCCACTACGGAATCAGGGCCTGGGGAGCCCAGCGTGGCAAACAGGGCAGGGTCAGGGAGCCCTGGCCACAGCAGCTCCTTGCTGCCATGCAGAGCAGAACTCTCCCCACCAAGGTTACGAGGTGGGAAAACACAAGCTTCTGCTAAGGCAGCCTTTACTCCAGGGCCGGCTTCCTCCTGTGTCATCCTAGGGAGTTGCTAGTGCCAGCGTGGGATGATCGGACCCCTGCATCTCAAAGTCGGTGCCACAGATGGGTGACCAGGTCCCTGAGGGCAGGACGCAGGAGCAGGACGGGCTCCCCTCATCCCTGGAGGAGGGCAGCTGTGGGATGCTGTCACTTTGCTGCTCTGCTTACCTGTTTTTTGTTTCTCCTGGAAAATGTGTGTAGAGATGCCGAGCTGCTCTGGACTTGATTGAGCACGGTCTCATTCATTCTGTGTCACCTGCACAGTTCCATTGGGAAACATTTGGATACCACGACGGACCTGGAACCTGGAGCTGGGGTGTCCTGCCACAGCTTGAATGCCTCCCTCCAAAATTCAAGTGCTAGAAGTGTGTACCTGGGGTTCCACGCTGAAGGCAGGTGCAGCTGGGGCCTTTGGGGAGGACTGGGGTTGGCTGAGTAATGAGTTCAGGGTCCCCATAATTGGATCAGTGGCTTTCTAGGAAGACTGAGGACTGAGCACACAAGTTCCTGCTTCCTCACCCTGTGATGTGTCTCCATGTTATGGACACAGAAAGAAAGAAAGTCCTGGACAGATGCCATGCTGTGATACTGTGCTTCGCAGCCTCAGTGACTGGAAAGCAATTTCTGTGCCTTAGAAACCACCGGGGGGAGGCGCTGGGGATGTAGCTCAGTGGCACAGCGCCTGCCTGGCAAGCACAAGGCCCTCAGTTCAATTCCCAGTACAAAAAAAGTTGTGAGCATAAAATTGTCCAAATGATATTAGAAACTGCCTTAGCCTGAGAAGGCTAAGGCAAGTTTGCCTCAAGTTCGAGGCCATCCTAATCTGCATAGTGAGTTTGAGACCAGTGAGTTCCTGTCGCAAGAAATAAAAATAAGGGAGGAGGATGGAAGAAAGAAAAACTAATTCAGATGATCAGATTTATTTCTAATACAATTAATGTAAAAATTTAAAAAGAAATTCCTTAGACTTAGGTATTGTATTATAGCAATATAAAGTAGACTAAATCAGGCTCTGGAGTCAAATGGGCTTTTCATTTAATACCTTTAAATATTAGTTCTTAACTCTAACTGGGAATGGGTGGGTGATTATCTGACAGATATGCTGGATTAAGCAAGATAAAATATGTGAGGCACAATGCCTAGAACACAGGAAGATTAACAAATGCTAGCTAACAGCTGATGTTTATTTTCAACTTTTTATTTTGAAATTTGCAAAGTGTTGAAAAGACAGTATACAAGTTCCTGTGTCTATTCACTCAGTTCCCCACCATGGTACATTTGTCAAAATTAAGAAATGAACATTTGTACAGTACTATTAACTATATAAACTTTAATAAAATGTTACCAGTTTTTCCATAGTTTTTTGTTGCAGAATTCCACACTGCATTTGATTTTCATTATTATTACTAAGAATAACTGCATGATGCTGAGTAATTCATGTTACCTTCCTAGGGCTACAGTTTTCTCATTTATCTTAGGGAAATCTAGGACCACACTGAAGCTTTTAGTTTGGGGCTTTGTGGTATGATGTCAACATTTGTATAAGAAATGAGGGCTCTTAGAGCACTGGTACACTCAAATCACTAACCTGGGGAAGAGGAATCTAGTAAACAAAGTAGATCCAATAGAACCTACTAGCAATTTAGCCAAGCACTGAGTTAGTGTCCAGGATTTAATTGGTTCTAAGATGTTCTTTTCCCATTCAAACATCTCTGCTTTACAACTACCAGTGCAGCGCAGTCAGGTTGGCAACATCTTTCCTTCAGTGTTGCTATCTCGTGGCGTGTCTTTCAGTCCAGAGACTCTTAGTGTCACCAAATTCCCCAGTGCCCAGCGTGTTTGCAGATTCTGGGGGAATCACACAGGCAGTGTCCTGAGCCCCACTCCTCTGGACATCTGGTTTCCAATCATAACTATGGGAAAGGGAAGTTGGAGTAATACATCAACATAAAGCAGAGCACTGTGCCACTGCTGGGTCCTTTCATTGTTCAGGAGAAGATATCTCTGTCACATTCTCCATCTGAGCATTCTGTGGCATTTATGCAGCCCATTTGGAAAAAGTCCCAGATACCCTGAGAAGAATCACTGACAGCAAGTGACTGACCTGAGTCATCAAGAGGACACAAAGTGGTGTTTTTGTGTCCTCCATTGAAAATCCAAGGTTAGCATTTTCAAAAATATTCCTAAAATCAGCATTTCCAAAATATAGACTGGGTGGTATTCCAGGTGGGTGGACATGTGGATGAGCCTATATTTCAATAAATGCTGAGTGGGAAAATGATGTGCTCTCTAATTTCTTAAGGAATATTTTGCTTAAAATCTTTGAGGAAACTGTATGGTGCACTTATTTCCTCTCTGAAGCCTTGTATGTTTCCTAACAAGGTCTGAAGAAATGATCACTCTGTCTCTGGGAAATTGAGAGAGAGAGAGAGAGAGAGAGAGAGACTGAGACTTGTCTGGGTCTATATATCAATTTCTGTTCTTAATGTACAGACATAAATTCATTTAATCCTCACAACTTTTTGATGTATTTTTGCATCCCAAGTCTACAAATGAGACAACCGAACCATAGTAAGTTGAGTAATTCTCCTCAACTCATAAACTTAGCAAGTGGCAGTGCTGGGATTTGGAAATTTTGTTCTTGGCTGCTTGAATACACCTCTGTTCCAGCACACTGACCTTCTCCAATTACCCAACTGCCACATCTAGTGCAGCTCTTGAATTTCCCAAGGAGGGAACAGATGGTGGAGGGTGAAGAAATGATGACAAGAGTCAGAACATAGACAGCTGAGGTCAGGTGGAGCCCTCTCTCCTGATGGAAGAAAACACTTGCCCAACTACTGCAGCACATTTATTTATACACTCAGCAGGTTGATGTCACATGGCATCCCTCTGCCTATCAGCTTATTTGCTTGAATTGCCTCAGTCACTCTGCTTTCGGGGCTGGCCTTGCTTTAGCCCTACATGTGTGATTAATCTCCAGCTTTAGCCACTCCTCACATCTCCCCCTTTTCTGTTTTATAGTCACAAGCAATGGGTAGTCAGTTGAAATTGGAGGAGCTGTGTTTGAAGGATTCTACAGAAGAGCTTCTTATTCTTGAACCTTTTGTATTTTGAGTGAACTTACTCATTTAGGATAAAAATTCCTGGCCCAAGAATTCTTAGGTCCCTGCATTCAGCAATATAATACTATATAGGCCATTAACCCATAATACTAGTCAGTTACCAGTGTGACTAGCAATTGTTGGAAGGTGCTAGTGATTTGAGGGTTTTTTTAATATAGCTAACATTACCATGGCATTGTTTTATACATCTTCTGGTTATACTTTTCTGCTAGATGTTGAAGAACAAGTTAAAATAAGACCTGAATTAATTAACATTATTTTTTTGCTGTCTCACAAGACCAGTTAACTCTCCTCAGGATTTATCTTGGCACAGTGCCAAGCACTTCTTAGTTCTTTTGTCGGTGTCAGCCTTCTGGATGAGTCATGGCCACTGCCTGACCAGGCTTCTTTCTGTGAAAGCTTGGGAGATGTTTTTCTCCCAGAGATTCACTTCAGGCACACTGCACACCACTGATCTCCTTCTTCTGTGGTCCAACACTCACCTTGGTAGAAGACTGGGGATTCATTGAGTTGTAGGATGATGCAGCAGAGGTTTCTTTATGTCCCTGGTCCTTGCTGACCTCAGAGAGCCAGGGCCAAAATACTGGTTGTCCTCCTAGCTCATCTCCCTTTCTAGGTTTTGGTCTCCAAACTTCGATTTTGAACATCCAGGAGAAAAGGTTAATGACATTACCTGGAAGCAGTGAACTTAACTATTATAATTTTATGTGACAAACAGGCACCTTTAAATATAACATAGAACTGTTATTTTCTGCCAACCATGGATATTTTAGTAGTTGAATCCCTACAGAATGTTAACAGACAACAGTTACATAGTTTTGCAAAGAAAATTTGAAATCAAAATTCATACATATTTCTGGGGGTTTAGCTCAGTGGTGTAAGCACCTGCCTGGTAAGCCTGAGGTCATGAGCTCAATCCGTGGTCCAAAAAATAAAAGTCATACATATTGTAACAACAATCATGATGATATTTTTGTAAGACACCTAAATTTTCATTTTGAAATAAAATAGCTTTTTAGTCAGTCATCTCTATCTAGTACATAAGAAGCTTTTCCCTAACTTGTTGGTTTTTAATGGCATGTTGTTGAAGAAATTTGTAACACTGTCTGGATGTGACAATGTCTAGACATCTCCAAGTATAGTGGTGCATACATAGCATATGCATAAGTTTTCGTTAAAGGCAGATGTCTTAATCTGAAAGAAGTCTATCACCATAAACAATACCATTTTGAATTGTGGAAGACCTGTGTATCTGAAGGCATGAACACATTTAACATACCATATAGCCATATGAAAACTTTTGTTTCTTAATTTGGTTTTGTACCAGAGCATCTCCAAATCAGAAAATTTTATTGTTTTATTTCTAGAAAATTTAATCTTTTGATGATGACCAATGTAAACATATTTCAACCATTTATTTTTAACAACATTAATTGAGGTGTCTCCCATACACCTCACACTTGGGAGAACATTAGGGCCTCCCATTAATGAACCCAGGCCAGGATAACTTCCTAGGTAAATTCTCCTGTATTTACCAAAGGGAACCCTGCCCAACAATCTTCCAACCCCAAAAGGTCCCCATTTAGTTACCTTAACAAATTTTTGATGACCTATGAGAAAATCAACTTTGTTATCATATTGACCAACTGGAAACCCAGGTTTTTAAAGCTATAGACCAGATAAAATTATGAACAAATTGTCCAAAAATGAAAAAGAAAGAAAAAAACATTGAACTCAAATATAAAGCAGCTGTTAACAGATTGGACAAATGGACCAACACACAAATATACAGTTTAACAGATTGGACAAACAGACAAACATATTACAAAATCAGAGTGCACTCAAATATATGTTTGCCCAAATTGAATTATAATAACTGTTTTACAATTTTAGGAGTTAATAATTTTAAGTAGACTAGTCAGACTTTTTGTAGGTGACTTAGCAGAGGTCTCTTACAAGAAGAATTTAAAAGGGACAAATTCTTTTATCTACAATTAATATATATTTTTGTATTATATTTTGTCTTAAGAATGCTGGTAACATTTGTGTCTCTTTCCTTCATGTCACTTTCAGCTCAGTTATCTCTCTGTCACCTACTCAGACCTTTGATTTCCATTTTTGATTACCACCTCTTGGGCATCCTGGGTCAATTTCTCTAATTGGTCCCAGAACAGGTCTAGCCCCATCCTTTTCTACCACTTGTGGCATCATCTCTGGGGCATCACTACCACAGGACTGAGCATTAGCTTCTTGAAAGGTGGAACCAACTCTGTCTCTGAGTCTGGGTCCATGATACAGCTGGACAGCACACTCTGGCACCCAGAATGGCCATTCAGCACCCTCTCGAAAACCACAAGCATATCCTCAGCCCCAAATTAGCACTGAGCTGGGTTCCTCTCACTGTCCAGTATGAAGATATTTCCAAATGATCTGTCCTAGCTTGCTTTCCTTTACCTGACTGTCTTTCTGCTGTGGGATTTCAAAAATTAAAAGTATATCATGCAAAGTGAAGTCTATCACAAGGTGTGAATTTTGTAGGGAAGGAGTCCCCTTTTTGTATTCGTAGTTGAATTTTGAGTATACAGTGAGCATGTTTAACAATTTTTTTATCTTAAGTGTTACAATGACTTTCTGTGGTAAGGGAAACAAGAATAGTTTTACAAAATGTCTGGAAGGCAGCAGTGATATAAGCCAGATCATTGTCAGTCTTAGAGGAGGGCACTGTGGGCCTTGGCTCCATCACCACCCAGCAATAAGTAGACTGTGGTGTCTCATGGGCATCATGGGTTGCCAGGCATGGCCTCAGCACAAAGCCAGGTGCTCTCCCACCACCAGCCCACAGGGCATCTGCCCTTCTGCCCACCCATCTAGACCTGCAGCAGGACACAGACACCAACTCCGTGGTGCAGGCCCCTGCAAGCTGCCCTTGAGTCTGACCAAGTGCACCAACATGGGCCGTGCTTCCTCAGGGAAGCTCTCCATGTTTGTCTCTGTCTCCAAAAAAAGTGCTAAGCCTGAGACCATGGGCTCTTCCCACAGTGGGGGAGGCAGTAGCCCAGGGAGGCTGAGACCTGGGATGCAGTGGAATTTTTTTGACTGAGAAAGCAGAAGTACTGCTTGTGGCACAGTTAAGGTTAGGCACTATGAAATGGAGGTTGTGGCAAAACATTCCTCTAAGGTCTTCTCTGCCCCCCTTTCTTTCTGATTGAGCAAAGCTAGATGGTTTAAGCTGTATGAGTAGGGGCTGTTGCTGCATTATGCTTTTCCTGCTTGGGACTTAGTTTTAAAATAGTGCTCTGAGCCAAACCCTTTGTGGCTGTCTCAACAAATGTACAGTCTTTGAGCCACTCCCTAGTTCAGATCCACAAAATAAAATAAATACAAGAATCAATAGTACATTTCTGTTTACAACTGTTGCCCTAGGGAACCTGGTTTTGCCCCATGTTTTATACTTGAAGAAATCAACATTGATGATATCAATACACCTCTCTCCCTTGTTTCCTATGAGCCTGTTTTGCTCTTTTGCTCTGATGAGCCTGACTTATTTGTGCACGCTCTCTGAGGTGTCCTCTCACCTGCAATATGATGAGTTTTCATGTACCCCAGGTCCTTGTTCAGGCACCAGAATGCTACATCTAGTACAGCTCTCAAACTTCCTGGGGTGCTGACAGTGGAGGATGAAGAAATAAAGACAAGAATCAGAATACAGAAAGCCGAGGTGTGATGGAGCTCTCTCTCCTGATGGAGGAAAAGAATTGCCCAATGACTGCAGCATGTTTATTTATACACTCGGCAGGTTGATGTCACATGACACCTCTCTGCCTATCAGCTTGTTTGCTTAACTAGCCTCAGGCTTTCCACATTATCAGAGCTGGAACAGATCATGCACCTGGCTTTCCTCAGGTGCTCTGTAATCTCGGGGCTGGCCTTGCTTTAGCCCTGCACAAGTGCTTGATCTCCAGTTGCAGCTGCTCCCTCTACTCAGCTAGTAAATATGAGCTCTCTGGGTGAAGTGTTTTGCCCAGTGATTGAGGAGAGGACTCGGCAGGAGGCTGGGATCCAAGGTCAGATCCATCAGAGATTCATTGTTCCTGAGAAGAAGGTGAAACACACAGCATATAAGCCGGGGTTCCCCAGTCACCCTTTTCCTATTTGTGAAATTTGGGCAATACCCCACGTCCTTTGTAAACCAAGGCTACTGACAGAATGACTGTAGAAAACCTCTGAAGGAAAAAAGTGTGTCACAGATATAAATCACTTCAATAATTAGCTTTATCCATGTAAAAGGCTACCAAAAACTAGACCTTGGTGCACAAACCAATTAAAAACTGTGAAGCACTTACACATGGGTTGCAAATACCTTCCCCTCTAATTTTTCCATTACACTGCCTTTTGAATAACTTTTCTTTTCAGGCAAAACCTGTAATATACTCCTATTTGTCTATTTGAGTCAACTCTAACAAGGAAAACTAACCACAATTAATATTTAATGGGAAATTACTTTGTATCTGACACTGCAGTGCCTGCCTTGGCTCCACTCACAGAATGATTTCAATCAAGTCACTTACGAGACTCAGTTTCCTTCTGTATAAACGAAGATAAGATTATTATCTCTGGGCTGCTCTGTGTTGACGTTCACAAAAGCGCCAGAGCAGTGGGAGCATATTCACAAATGAGAGATTTGTGTATTTATTACCCAGGTTTCCCACAGATGCCAATATGGTGTCTTATTCTAACAAATTATGTAACAATTTTCCAATAGACAGAAGTGCAGTGATTTGAGAAAAGGAAAACCTTTGCTGCTTTATACATAGGCTCCAAAAAGCAAAGGAGTTCTTGCAAGTATTTAATTCATAGACTTGTTTCACTGATTAACTATACAGAAAGCACATATAGTAGTGCTAGAGCAACCAAAAGAAAAATTCCAAAGAGGCAATAATTATAGTATATTTGAAGTTTCTGAAAAATCGCTTTCATTCCTCATCACAACCTTAAACTACAATGCTATTTTAAGGAGTTTACTGAAGTATAATATCGTATCATAAACTGCACATACATGACATGAACAATTTGGTGAATTTGGACATGGATGTACACACCCACGAAAAAAGCTAACTCCATGTGTGCGTGGTTTTGTGGGAAGGAGATAATATTTTTAATTCTTGCCTTACACACTTTACAATGAGGCTTGAAGAGATTAAATAAACCCTAAAAGGCAGGCTGGTCATGAGTGGTGAGTTTGGGCCTGCTCGGGCCTGTGCCCTCACTCTGCGGCCTCCTGGGCACTCCCTCCGACCCCATTCACACTCCGACGGAGTCCCCTCCCCTCAGCCTGCTGCGTGAGCATCACAGGAAAGACAGCACAGCCAGGGTCACCCTTCCTCGCCACCTGGGCGTTAATGTAATTTCACCTTCTGTGACAGTGACCTGGCCTTCAGAGCGGTCCACTACCTCACAGATGCCTGCAGCTTTACCAATGTGTGGGCCTCTCCTTCCTGGAATTCCCACTTGACCCACCTGTTACTCTCTAGACTCTCCTGGGCAAGGATAGGAGAGGGGCTGGGAGGCTTGGCGTGGATAGGAGGGTGGGCGGTGGCAGAGAGCTTTCTCAATTTCTGGCACTTCCCACCACCTTGTCACATGGGTGGAAAGAGCTGAAAGAGAGAAGAAATCTCGGGATATGATCTCGATCTCGGAAGTGGAAAGGAGCAGTTGTCTCTCTCTGGTTCTGACGAGGATACTTTACTCCCTGAGCTGAGCCTGTACTCAATTCCCCCTTCTTCTTCCCCACTCCACACAGTACACTATCACTGTGTCCTGGACCTACAGTTCTTCTTGATCTGCAGCAAAATGATTCTGTGCCTCAGGCTCTCAAGGTGAGGGAGGTAGCAGGAGCCTTGCGCTTCTAGAGACAGCATGGCAGGTAAGGTTGACCTTGGAAGCCAGCTCTGTGGGCCACATAGGTGAGCGCCCAGGGATGTTTCTGCTTAACTTCTCTAGCAGGTGACTGGGAAACAACAAAACCATAGAGAGATGTTTCCAAATTTTCTTTAATATTTTATGTCACATGATAAAATACAAAAGATTGTTCAATTCTTTTAGATTGCATTTATTTCTTTTAAATTACAGATAATGTTTCAAATTTCTAACCAGAAAATGCAGTGATGGATCAGGAAGATATACAGTTCCAACCAAGATATTTTATGTAATCTGTGTGATGATTAGTTTTTGCGTGTCAGTATGTCTGATTAGGGTCCTTAGTCATCTGGTCCAATACTAGGCTAAGCGTTTCTGCAGAGGTACTTTTTACATGTGAATAACATTTACAGTCAGTAGATCTTCAGGTGAGGAGCTTACCCTCCATGCAGCTGGGCTTCACCTAATCAGTTAAAACTCTTGAGATCAAAATTTTGGAATTCCCAGGGGATAAAGGATTCTGTTTCTATTGTACAACATAGTTAGTACAGGCTAGAACCAGCCTGCAGACTCAGCACTGCAGTATCAGCTCTTACCCAAATCTATGTCATGCTAACCTGTCCTATATATAAGGTTTCAGACTCACCAGTCTACACATTTATGCGAGCTAATCCCCTAAAACATTTCTCTTTCTTCTATTGATTTTGTTTTATTAGAAAATCATACCCCACAAAATTTGACTCAGAGATACATCAAGAACTTGTTTTTGTTTTTATCCAGATTATACCAGTGATGACAGAAAAGCTGTGTGTATTAGTCAGATCAACTGTCTACGCAGAAGAAACAAGTAAGTCTCAACATCTCAGTGCTCCGCACTGGGCTGACTTATTCCTTGTGCGTGTCAGAGGGATACAAACTCAGGTGACTGAATACCAGGCCCCAGAAGATAAAGCAGGTAATTGACTGACACTACAGAGATTATAGCAAACTACGCAGCAAGTGGTTTACCCTAAATCAAGCAGCTGCTGTTACCTTAGAGTCAAAGGAGTGCCTGGGTCCACATTTTAGTGAAAAGAGTAGTAGAGATTTTAAAATATAAAGTGTAGAACTTTGCTATTTTGGTAACACATTCTAATTTAAAAAAATAAAATGTATAGAGGCCAAGAAAGATCTCTTTGCTTACTGCAATAGGCCCAAGTGTCTCCAACTGGCAACTTGTGTTCGAAAGTGACTATCCAATCACATTCACTCCTGTTTATGTGGAACTCAGACTCATATGAGCAAAGCCATGATTCCAAGAAGAGGCAGTGAAGTCCTGCTTATGAGGCACAAAGGCCTTCATGTGTCAGCACCATGTGGAAAAACAAGATCTCATGATGAGAATGTAAAATCAGGCTGCAGAGACACACACAATAAGATTCAAGCCAAGAGTAAACGTAAGTTTGGGCTTTCAAAAGATTACTTGATTATTTGCATAGATTAGAGACCAAAAGAAGGCCCTGTCCACCACCTGCCTGCTAGGAAGATACTGACGGTCGTAGGTCTCCGTCAACTACCAGCTTGTTCTGTACCTTGGTTCTTCTCAACACAGGACCACAGAGGTGAGCACCAAACAACCAACCACCACCTGGGGGGAGAAGAAAGCCCAGACGAGTCAGACGGGCCAGGAGTGCTAGCAACAAGAAAATCCAGAGCCACTCTAAACCAAAAAAATAAAAACAAAAACCTACCAAAAACTCACTGAAGAGCCTGAGGTTTCCACCACAAGGGTGACTTAAGAGTTGGGAAGAAATCCAGGGTTGTGCCTGCCATATTCACAGAGAGAATTCATCAAGTGCCATTTGGGGAAGGGTGACTGTGTAGGCCTAAGCTGTAGAACACCTCTACTACAGCTCACCTTCACTCCAGGACTGACCTGTTACCCTAACACAGAGACTGGGTCAGAGAAACCGTGAAAGACAGATGGGAAGAGACCAAGGGCTATGCGTAGATCACCTAAGATCCCTGGAAGACCGCAGTTCATAGACAGAGAGGCCTCCTGAGCTGAGGGGTACCTCACAAATCCACAGGGTATAAACAGGGGGTTAGAAAGGAATGTAGCTTGAAGGATTTCAAAGAGAGATTAGCAAAGTGGATTAAGAAACAGAAACTAATGGTACCCTGTGAAGAGCATTTAACCCCAAAAAGAAATTCATACACTAAAAATCAAAGAATGCGAAACAATGTTTAGTGCAACCCCAACTTGAAAGTAAACAGAAATAGTTACTGTATTTTCAGACACAGTGGAATTTTAAGCCAAAACTGATCAGAGGAGGCAAAAAAGATCACTGCATACTGAGCAAGGGAACTGTTAAACAGGAAGAGATAAAAACTATAAACATGTGTGTACCAAACAACAGTGTACCCAACTTCATAAAACAAATACTACTGAACATGAAAGTTGAGGTAAATATCATACACTTATAATGGGGGAACTCAATAATCAACTCTCTGAAATAGATCAATTTAAAAAACTAATGAAAATATATCAGGGTTGAACCAAACCTTTGAACAAATGGACTTAGTAGATATATATGAGTATCCCATAAAATAATTACAGAATACACATTCTTCTCCATGGTACATTTCTCCAAAATAGACCACATAACCAATAATGCATGCTTCAGTAAACGCAAAAGAATTGAAATGTTACCATGTAAGTTATCAGACCATAAGGCGGGGAGACTTGAAATCAGTATCAAAAGACAGCGCAGAAATTATACATACACATTGTCTTAGTTACTTTTTTCTGGTTGCTGAGACAAAACACCTGACACTAAAAATTAGGGAAAAAGACATTTATTTAGCTTACAGTTTTTGGAGGTTTCGGTCCAGATAGCTCCAAGGCAGGCTGGCATGGCATAGGGGCAACACTTCAAGGCAGCAGCCAGCAAAAGCAGCCAGAGCAAAAGTGGGGGAAGAGCAAGTCTCTTCTTTTCCTTTTTATATTATACACAAGTCACCCTCTCCCCAATCCAGGACGTGTGCAGCTCTCACAAAATCTCTGTACCCTCCTCTTGCACAGGATGAAGATATTCACAAAGTAAGGAACTGGGCTTCCTGCTGAGTATCCCAGTTAAACTTCTCAAATTGACACAATGTATCAACCTTAGCACACATGGAAATTAAATAACACACTCCTGAATAATCAAGGGATCATAGAAGAAATTAATAAATAAGGCAGTTCCTGGAATTGAGTGATAATGCCAGTATAATACACTAGAATTTGTGAAATACATTGAGAGCAGTCCTAAGAGAGACATTCATGACTGTGAAAATGCTTACATCAGAAAATCAGAATGAGCCCAAATAAATAAACTAATAGTGCATCACAAGGTGCTAGCAAAGTAAGAACATTCCAAATCTAACCTCATACAAGAAGAGAATTATAAAGACCATAGCAAAAATCAACAAAAGGGAGACTAAAAAAATACAAAGACTAAATAGATTGAAGGATGAGTCTTTGAAAGAATAAAGGAAATGGACAACTCTTAGCCTATCTTAAAAAACTCAAGTTAATGCAATTAGAAATGAAAAAATGGTGGACACTGCCAAAATTCAGATCATTAGCATCTGCTTCACAAACCAGTAAGTCACTGTATTGGAGAACTCAAAAGAAATGGAGAGATTCCTAGGTACACATGAGCTATCAAAGCTAAACCAAGAAGACTTAAAAATTATGAAGAATCCAGTAACAGGCAATGAAATTGAAGTAATAATAAAAAACATGTACCAAGTAAGAAAAGCACAGGACCTGATAGATTCACTGTAGAATTCCACAAAAACTTAAAGGAAAATCTAACACCAATATTCCTCAAATGCTGTAATGAAACTGAAAGGGAAAGAGTACTCCCAAAGCCATTCCTGGCAGCTACAATCATTCTGATTCCAAAATCAGAAAAGTGTCCAGTACTCCTCTTTCCAAAAAAAGACATAGAATCCAATCTATTTAATAAACACCCATTCAAAAATCCTCCACAGGATACTGGCAAATGGAACACAACAAAGCACCAAAAAAGACCATAGATCATGACCAAGTACGCTTTATTACAGGGAAGCAAGGGTGGTTCAACATAAGCAAATCAATTGGTATAATCTATCCGTCTCAGTTACTTTTCTCTCATTTGAGAGACAAAAATACTGGACACCCAATGTTAAAAGGGGAAAGCTTTATTTAGCTCACACTGCAGAAGTTTCAGACCATAATCAGCTGGCTCCGTGGCAGAGTGGTACATGGCACAGGGGCAATATTTCATGGTGACAAAAAAAAGCAATGAGAGAAAGAGAGAGAGAGACTTTTCAGTTCCTTATAGTCAGCGTACTGGGATTAGGGAGGTGACAATCCAATCATGGACAGATCTGGCAATCATTCATCCTTAATCCAGCAATGAGAAGAGAGAGAGATAGAGGGAGAGAGGAAGAGAGGGAGAGGAGGAGAAAGGGAGAGAAGGAGAGAGGATAAAAGGGAGAGGGAGAGAGAGGAAAATCTTTGTCCTTATATTGTATCAAGTTTATTGGGATTGGGGGGGTGGCAATCAAATCAGTGGACGGATCCAGACGTCACCCACTCTTAGTCCCAGCACCTTTAATTTCAGCATTGCTGTAGGAATTAATCACACATTCTAGAGTCTGTGAAAAAGTCCTGTGACTTTTTGAGGCTTTGGAGAGATATCTAGATACAAACCATGTCACCGTCACATAAACAGATGCAAGCACAAAAATCACGATTGTCTCAACAGACACAAAAAGCCGTAGGTAGGCAAAATGTAACATCCATTGATGGTTAAGACTCTGCAGAAAATAGGTATAAAAGGATACTTTCTCCCTGATAAGAGCCATTTGATGACAAACCACTACAGAAACCAAGATGGAAATTCTTCAAAAGATTAAAAATAGAAATTCCATTTGATCCAACTATTCCCTGTTCAGGGATCTTCCTCCAAAAGGTAACATCATTATGTCACCGCAAAATATGCACAGCAGTGTTCATACATATAATTTGTAAGAGACAAATCTTAGAAACAGCTGAATATAGAAAGCAAATGTGGCCGTTATACCTAATGGAGCACTACCCCGCTGCCAAAAAGAAGCTTAAACATGAGCCACTGTGGGTTAATGGCTGTACCTTGAGATGACAGTGTTAAGTGAAATATATCAGACTCCAGGTTTCTCTTCCATGAAAAACCCAAACTGTAATAAAAAGAAAAATAAGATAATAGGAAATAAGGAAATGTTTTACATATGGAAAGGGGTGCAAGAGATGGATGGAGAGGGGGAGGGGAGAAAGGGAGGAGAAGAGAACTACAGAGAGAATTGGAAAAAAAATGGAAATAGAGCTTTTGCAAATGGGAAAGGGGCCAAGAGTTGGAGGGAGCAGGGGAGGGATGGGAGGGAAGGGGACAGAAAAGTAAGATGTGTTTTGTACGTGCACCATGCACCGGCTCTTCACAATGAATGTAATCCTCGTGTCATGCAAACATGGGCAAATAAAAATAAAACTAATGATTAAAATTAGAAGATTGGAACTTACCTCTGCTTAAAGTTCTTACCAGAGGCATTTGAGTTGTGGGCAGTTACCAATACAACATTTTCAGTTTGTTTAAATGACAGTGTCTTCATTGTCTTCAGCGAAGGGCCATAAAGGTCCAGAAAGACAGGCTCTGGTGCCGACCCAGGAGGACAGAGTAGAGAGGGTACTGGTGTGTGTCAGAGCGAGGAGAATGAATTTAGCACCATCTGAGAACTTCATACAGAGACTGGGACCATACTTTGAATCTAAGAAATCACTCTGGAAACTGAGCAACAGAAAGTATCTTACGTGTCCTCAACAGAGGGCATTCATTGCACAGAACTGGTTGCGCAAGGAATGAAAGAATCTAATGAACTGAAAGAGAGTGAAGGAACCAGGAAAAATTATGGATCCATCGCTACAATTGCATTACTCGTCCTTGGGTGAAAGGAGCAAAGAAACGGAGACTATCTCGCCTCTCTAGAATACAAGCTGTGCGATCCACCTGCTTCCTGCCCCGGTGTTCGTGGTTAGAATAGCATGCCTAGCTACCTTAGAATTTGCAGGTAGCCGTAGTAAAATACCACCAATTGGCACACTACCAGAGGGCAGAAGTAATCCATAATCAAGGGCTCCTCAGGGCTGGTTCCTGGTGAAGCCTCTTTCCCAGCTTTGGAGAGGGCTGCTTTCTTGCTCACATTGCTTTACCTTATGATATGTGTAAAGGAAGGAGAAATTCCTGGTGTTTCCTTCTTTTCTAATAAGCGCTCCAACCCTGCAGGAGTAAGGCCTTACCCTTATGGCTTTACATAACCTTTATTTCCTCTTCTTAAGTCCTGTCTCCAAATTGGAGTTTCAGCAAAGAAGTTTTAGGGTACCACAGTTCAGCCCCTAACATTAGCACATAGCAGCGTGTCGCTGCTTATGGACCCAACTGCAGGCTTCTCTCCTGCCCCACGCTGTGCCTCTGCGCCAGCTCTAAGCACTCTGCTATCGTGCAGAAAACTGACACAGGGGCTTCTTCTGCTTCACAGTGAAATGGAATCACCGCAGAGCCCAGGAAAGTCCCTTGCAGGTCTCGTGACCCTGTCTCAGCTTCTGGAGCCTTAGAGGAGCAAGGAGAGACTTTCTAAAGTAGCACTTGGGACACCTTAATGTCCAGCTTATTGCGTAGTGTCATCAGATACTTGAGGGAAATGAAAATTCCTACACAGACTATTAAGTAGGAAATGTATTGGGAGCTTTGAATTGAACATATTTGAGAATGGATACACATGTATGGGTAAAAGTGGGAAAATGCCTAAGTTAAGAGTGTATAAAATGAAGTCACTATTATGTAGCTTAAAAAAGTCCCATCGACCTGCGGTTGGGTGTTGGTGTAGGGGGTATAAGTGTGGGTGTGTGGATTTCTGTGTGTGTCTGTGATACAGGTCAGGTGGGTGTGATGTATATGTGTGCGTGATTAGAGAAGAGTGTGTGAGAGCAGGATATAGTCGTGAAGCTTTCTAGGAACGTTACTACTGAAGTTTAAAGTGATAAGCCTAGCCAGCAGCATGGACGAAAGGGACAGAAAAGACACACTCTTCAAAGAGAGCTGCACGCAAAGGCAAGGAAAAGACTTCAGGAAACATCCTAACGACCAGATTACGCAGGAGTAGAGAGCAGGAGGGTGACGTGCATGGCCTTAGAGAGGCGCGCAGAATGAAAGGCCCTTGATGCCAGGGCAGGAAATTCCAACTTTGTGCAAAACAAAATACCAGGCTGGTTCACAGAGCCGGCAGGGGGTCTGTGGCAGGCTGCGGTGGTGCAGATCACTGACCACAGCGTGGAAGCAGAAAGAAAATGGGAGTGTGTCAGGGCACCAGCCAGGCTTTGCCCTGGTTTTGTGGTAGCTCCGCTGTTTTCCTGGTAGTCCCAGGGCTGCTGCTCTAAAATGGCACAGTTTGGGCGGCGAGGAGGAGGCTAGCGGGCTGCTGCTGAATCTGACCATCCAGAGCATCTCTGCTGAGCAGCTGAGGCCCTGACCCCCTGCCTGAGAGTCCCTCAGGACACCCAGGGGGTCTGCCTGTTCCGTCCTCAGGACCCCTCTTCCTCACTGGCCAACTGTCGCAAATTCTGGTCTGGAAAAGAAGAGACCAATTCTCTATCACCCATTAGCACCATCCATGTTCCTTGCTGGTACCCAAAGAGTCCAGCTGAAGGGCATCCCAGCCACTGGAGCACATTAAAAAAGATCAGGAGATGGATTGAAAATAAGGAAAGAGAAGAAGATGGATCCAGGTGAGAGGAGGAGAGAAAAGAAAGACAAAAGGAACAGAGAGGGAGAAGAAAAGATGGGGGTGTGTCATAGAGAGAGCAAAAGGAGAGTAAGGCTATGTTACAGCAGACAAACGTGTACCCTAGGATTAGGCGGTGCTAGGGAACCCAGGAGGAAGACAGGAGGTAGGATCCTTCTGCAGGAAGTAGCGTTGCTTAGCATGGTCACAAAGACCTGTGCGGAGAAATCTAGAACCAAGTTGAAGGGGGTCAAGATCCTCAATGACCTTGTCAGTGTACCTTTCATTTTTCCTTGAATTAAGGCCCCAGGACACCACCCGACTCCCTTTCAAAAGCAGCCCGGTTTCACAGACCCTGGCCTGCTGAGCAGCTGCTGTGACATTCTTGCACAGGTTTTTCCATCTGCTCCAACCATTGCAAATCCAATTTCATATTTGGTATAAAGTAAATCAGTCCAAAAAATATCTTGTCATTCTCCAACTCAAAATGCTACGTCTAAAATGCTCAGTGCCAGCTACAAATCATCAGAAGAGGATGAAGGAGACGGGAGAGACTGCTCTAGACAGGAGGGGTGAAAAACACACACCCGAATGCAATGCTGTGGCTCTGGTTTCTACATCGCTCAGGTGAAGCTGAGAAAGACTTTAAAGCTTGACCAATCTGTTCTGCTTTCAGCCTGTTCCCTCCAGCCTGGCTCCCCGTGGCTATTCGGGAAGCTTAGAACCCAAAGGACTTCCCAGCGTGAGCAGGTTTGTGTCTCCCAGTGTCTGAAAACGTGGGTCGGATTTGCTGACCACCTCTTAGGCTGCCCTAGCAGCTCTACTGGTATCTGGGGAGACCAGGTAGCCCCACAGCCCTAGAGCACTCAGACATCTTTCTCCTGTCTCGCTGTGCTTGGGTACTAGGAGCCAATCAAAGAAGCTTTTCGAAAAGTTTAAGGACAGGGTAAGGTTAACGGCGATCTGATCATCCCACGGCACACACATGCCACAAATTATTGCACCGCACCCACAGATTCATTTAACTAAAGTAAAATATAAAAATAAGTGGGAACATCGAGTCCACAGTGTAGGGGGAGAATAAGAAGGCATAAAAGTATAAACTGGCAGTCAGTTGTTAAATCCTAGCACAAACTTGGGCCTCCTGCAGAGAGGCCTTATTTATTTACAAGTTCTCTAAAGCCTATGGACTGGGAAAAGGCTGCATTAGCAAGCTACCAAATTCCAAATTTAATTTATTTCCTGCAGTGGAGAATTGCTGCCCAGAAGAGAGATTGGTGAGGTTTAAAAAGAAATAAGAGATTTTTTAAAAGAGAGAGAGAAGAGAGATGCAGAAGGCCTCCCTCATTTGTGTGTGTGGGGGGCATATCCTTAGACCTCTAGTGCCTGTCTGAACCTACAGAAGCACTTGTATAGTGCTTTTTTTCATCTATACGTACCTCTGATAAAATTTATAAATTAGACAAACTAAGAGATTAACTATGGTGACTAATAACAGAATAGAACAATCATAACAATGTACTACAATAACAGTAATAAAATTATCACAAAATATCTTACAGAAATATAAATCTTGGCACTCACCATGCTTTTTCTCCCTTTTGAGAATGTTTATGTTTTCATTTTAGAGAAGCACATTATGGTTTTTCTCTGGCATTTTATCCAAATTGCCAGCACCCACACTCTTGTGCTTTGGGGTTATTGTTAAGAAAGACAATTATGGTCATGACCAAGGGCACCAACCTTCCCTCTTCAGATATCCTTCCTCTGTGCTCATTTTGACAGCACACATACTAAAGCCCCTTCCCCAGCGGACTTGTAGGAGGGTCTTCAGAGCTCTGCTCTTGTGGGAGAAGCAAAGCAGACCCCTAGTTTGCTCCTGTTAGCAGCTGCAGCCATGAACACTGGCTCTATTGATCAAGCTCCAGTGGTCAGGAAAGTTACAAAGAAATGGGTGGAAATTTCCCATGAATAAAGGGACTAAGACTGTAGAACTCAAAGTTCATTCACTGCTTTATTAATTGACTCAGTTGGAATGTTCACTGAGCGGCACCTGAGTGCTAGATATCTTACTAACTGCTTGGAATATTGTTGTAATAAAAACAATTGCTCATTGTCCATTTGCAGCCAAGACAAGAGCCTTACAGTGGAAATTTGCAAACCCTAGTGATTGTGAGTCACTTGGAGGGTTGTTAATCTCCACATGCCACTGATAAAAACAAAAACTTTTGACCCAGTAAATCTGGGCTGGCACCAGGTTCCTGCATTTTTCTAAAACACTTTCCAACTAATTTTAATAGGGTGGTCTAAGCTAGATGGGGCCTCAGTTCCCAAATGGAAATAGGCATGAAAAGAAAACCAAAGAAAATGTAGCTCAGAGACCAATTTAGAAATGAAGTTTAGACAGAGTATTTTTTGCAGTTATTTTTTATAATCTCTCCTTAAATAGCTGTGACGTCTGAAAACAGAGTGTGATCCGCAGAGTCACACAGGTAGTGGGAGGAGAGACGGATCCCCAGCCCTGCAGCTCTTTCTGCCATGCTTTTCTGGCTGCCCCTCCACTTTTCCTAAGTCTGTGACAGTTAAGATAGTGTACTGAAGGAGGCAGGGTGTGGGGTGTGGATAGATTGCAAACATTTCTAGGGAATTGTAAGAAGGCCATAAGACTAGCCATAAACAATTTTTTCAGAGATAAATTCAGGATTACTAACAAAAAATGCCCAAACTCTCCAAATTTCACAGTCAACCAAGCATCCCCAAAGCTGCAGGCCTCACTCGATTCTCCCAACTGCCATCTATGAAGTACCCCTTTAAAGACGGGGAACGTGATTGGTTATGTGAGGTCCCAGGTCAGAAAGGTCATGAAGCTGAGTCCCCAGTGCTGGCCTTTGGTCCAGTCTCAGTGCTCCTGTGAAAGGAAGAGAGATGATGAGTTAGGGTATCCACCAATCATCACCACCCCAGGCAGCTGGCAAGTCATCACCGGGCCACCCTGGGGAAAGGTCTGTTTGTGGGACACTAGAGAGCACAAGAGAGAAATGAAGACACTTCTGAAGGATCTTTCCCAAGGAGTAGAGCTTTGCCTGACCCTCCATCGAAATTTCCTCTGTACGCTGAGTAGAAGGTTAGATTCTGAAAATACCAGAGACACTGTCCTCCCAGGGTATATTCTGGATGGCTGTCAAGTATACCGTGCTAGAAGCATTAAGGAGTCTTTGCTGTGGGTACAATCGCCTGTGCTTTCTAAAAATGTAATTCTCCCCTTCTCTTCCTCTGTTTCCTGCTTCTTCTTCCCTCTTGCCATCTCTCTCCTTCCCTGGCCTCCCCTCCCTGTCTCTCCTCTTTCACAGGGTAAAACCCCATGGGAGGCCCAACAAAACCACTTCACACAACCCAGGAGTGTTTATCAGGTGCTCATCTTTCTACTGAATCTAGGAGGATGTGAGGGGAAGTGCTGCTTCGGCCCTGCTGAATCCTGTCTTAATCCACCCACAGTGCTTTCTTTTCTTGTTTTTATTTTAGGCACACAAAAAAGAAGAAAAACAATGGTACAGAATCTCAAAACAAATAATAGCAGATTAACACTGATTAATATACTGCATATGATTATCTTCAAAGTAGTTGTTGAGATTACAAGATACAGGCATGAAAAAAATTATCAAACAATTGAACAGTGAAAGCACAAATTGTTCATTCTGATGAACTCACAGAGATCAGCAGTATAGTTATGCTGTTATCTCTTTTGTGTGTGTGTATGTCTGTTATCTTTTCTCTTCTTTCTTTTCTCCTTTGCCCATCCCAGTTGTTCTTTCCTTTTAAGCAGTTTCTTTCCCTTTCCCTTTCCCTTTCACAATATCTATTGTACATTTTGGATTGTATTTACTCTTTCAGTTTTTTATACTAGGAAGACAACATGATATTTACACATGTGAATCTGATTTATTTCACTTATGAGTATTTTCTCAAGTTGCATTCATTTATCTATAAAAGTCTCAAGTTCATCCTTCTTTATAGTTGAGTAATACTCCATTGTACAAAAATACCACATCTTTTGTTTGTTCGTTCTTCAGTTGATGGGCATTTGAGTTGTTTCCAAGATTTGGCTATTACAAATGGTGCTGCTATCAACATGCACAAACATACGTCTCTGTGGCATGAGGTTTTCTGCTCTTGTGGAAAATTACCCAGAAGGGGAATAGCTAGGTTGAACAGAACACTTAAGCCTAGTTTTTGAGGAATCTCCACACTGATTGTTACAGTGAGTGTAGCAGTCCACACTCCCCCTGATAGTGGAGAAGGGTTCCATTTTCCCCACAGACCCACTATCATTTTTTATTGGTTGATTTCTTCATGATAGCCATTCTTTCTAGAGTGAAATCTCAGTGTGGTTTTTATTTGCATTTCTTGAATGACCAGTGATGCTGAACAGTTCTCCATGTATTCATTTTCCATTTGTTGTATTTCTTCATCTGAGAAGTGCATATTCATCTTAGATACCCATTTTTTTCTATTGGATCTTTGAATCTGAAGGGCCTGATCTTTTTCAATTCTTCATATGTTCTAGATAGAAGTCCTTTTCGTAAGGGACAGTTGGCTAAAATTTTTTCCCATTCTGTGGGATTTCACTCTGTCAGTGATTTCTTTTGATGTTCAAAAATTTTTAATAAGAAGAGATTCCAGTTGTTGATTCTTTGAAATACTTCCTGTGCAGTTTGCATTTTGTTCATGAACTCTTTGCCTACTTTTTTGTCTTCAAGATTTCTACCTACTTTGTCTTTCAGCAGATTTAGTGTTCCTGTTTTAATATTTAGATGTTTGATCCATTTTGACTTTAGTTTAGTGTGTGGTGATAGACATGGGTCTAGTTTTAGTCTTTGGCATGTGGAAAGCCAATTTTTCCAACACCATTTTTTAAAAATAATTTTATTTAAAGAGAAACAAAACAAAACAAAACAGAATAAAGGGTAGTGACAATAAAGTATTCCAAGGAAAAAAGGAAAAAAAAAACACCAAAAAAACCCCTAAGAGATTATTACTTGACAAATTACATACTGACTTCTTGGAAATAGTTATTCAAATTACAAAGTTAAAACATAAAAAGTAGACATTCAAACAGTGAGACTGTTAACAGCTCTGCTCCATGATCTGACAAAAACAGCAATATGGTCATCCATCTTACCCACTCAAATATACATGCAATTATATCAAAAGAGTAAAATTAAACACAACAAAACAGAGCAAAGTGGATCACAAGAAAGCAATGTAAGAGACAAAAATTTCAAAACTAGACAATCGGAGATGTTCACTCTCTATCATATTGACTCTTGTTTTCTTCCAAATAGTCGTCCATATTGTCACATACAGGGAATTCACATGAAACAACCTAGTATGGAATTGATCTGAGCAGGACGAGGAGGGCATTTCAGGTCTTCAAGACCATACATTAGGGAAGCCTAGAATGGCTGTCATAGTGTCTCTCATTCTCCTCAAAACAGCTGTCCATACATTAATGTGTGTTGAACCTAAACAAGGCAAAGCAAGCTAAGATCACTTTGAACAAAAAGTGATAGTTTTGCTGGACTTCACATCATGACATTATGGAATCAGCACTGGGTATTGTAGTGTCTCTTTTCTTCAAAGTAGTTGTTCATTTCAACATGTGTTATATATTTGGTTCTCATAAACTGTCTATATGCTCTACACATGCATGAGTCTCTACATGTATATCTATCATTTCTGTATTAGCAGAAAAAACAAAACAAAGCAAGATAAAACAAAACAATTCCTAGAAAAGCATGAGGCAGAAAAGTCACATAAAACCGCAATACAAGGTGATCTACAACGGTTCCTATGGTGTCTCAGCAGCATATAACAACATTAATAAAAATGAAGCATTAGGGACATTATAAGACTTCAAAAGCAAGTAATAATCAAACCAGAGTGGGTATCTTAGTGAATCTTGTCATTTCAGTGTAGTTGCCTATACTCTTAGACTTGATGCTATCCATCACAACAGATTTAAATAAAATCAGACAATACAAAGTAGCAATCTAACAAACCAGATTCAAATAAGATCAGTCATAATAAGACAGTATAAGTTATAAAGGGCTTCAGATTAAGTTGATAGGAAAATTAGGGATGATTACCATAATATGTCTTCTTATTTTTGGGATAGCTGACCATGTCCTCAAGTCTAGCGTAAGTAGACAAACTGGAACAGCACGTAATTCATCCAAGCAGAGTGGTGAGAATAATGT
>PVJX010017464.1:0-38283 GCA_004027295.1 Dolichotis patagonum
GGGATGGAGATTTTACCATTGAACCCACCTCTGGTATAGTTCGGACCGTGAGGCGGCTGGACAGGGAGGCAGTGCCAGTGTATGAGCTGACTGCCTACGCAGTGGATCGTGGTGTACCCCCGCTTCGGACACCAGTCAGTATTCAGGTGATAGTGCAAGACGTGAATGACAATGCGCCTGTCTTCCCTGCTGAGGAGTTTGAAGTAAGGGTAAAGGAGAACAGCATTGTGGGCTCAGTGGTGGCCCAGATCACTGCAGTGGACCCTGATGAAGGTCCTAATGCCCATATCATGTACCAGATTGTGGAAGGGAACATCCCTGAGCTGTTCCAAATGGACATTTTCTCGGGAGAGCTGACAGCACTCATTGATCTAGACTATGAGGCTCGCCAGGAATATGTGATTGTGGTGCAAGCCACTTCTGCTCCTCTGGTCAGTCGGGCCACTGTGCATGTCCGCCTGGTTGACCAGAATGACAACAGTCCTGTGCTCAACAACTTCCAGATCCTCTTCAACAACTATGTATCCAACCGTTCAGATACCTTCCCCTCGGGCATTATTGGGCGCATCCCAGCCTATGACCCTGATGTCTCGGACCACCTCTTCTATTCCTTTGAGCGTGGCAATGAGTTGCAGCTGCTGGTGGTCAACCAGACCAGTGGGGAGCTGCGACTTAGTCGCAAGCTAGACAACAACCGTCCTTTAGTGGCCTCCATGCTGGTGACTGTCACAGGTGAGGGACAGTGAGCAGGCAAGTGACCCAGTGACCCTAGATTGTCAGGGCCTCAGGGACTCTACAAGGCATCTCGAACCAGAGCGATTGCCCAGCCTTCCAAGAATCTCTGAGTGTCGAGTTCCTGTGCCTCACAAAATCTACCATAGACTTTTCCGGGACCCTGTTTAGGTTCTTGGACAATCTCCATAGGACCCCCCAAGGTTCTGTGGCATCAATAAAGACTCTATAACCAAGCATCTGCTAGTCTAGAGACAGCTCCCCTCCCCATAAGGGCAGTGAAGGTCTTCGTGTAATACTCTGAATGTCCCAGGGAAAGTCAGTGTATTAGTTTACACCGTGGCCTTGGCTAGATGAAGGGTTACTTTGGGTCCTCATCTCATATGAGTAGGAAAAGGAGGTCAGCAGTTTAGTGGTCAGGAGCAGCAGCTTAAAGGTCTGTCCAAGGCCTTGTTCTTTGGAAAAACGTCCAGAGTCCCACTTGTTTCTTGCCCACTTCCACTACCCCAGGCTTCCACAAATCCTTCCCTAGGAGGAGGGTACATGTGGAAAAGGCTCTTGATGTCTCACTTCTGGAGGTTCTAGAGGTTGATTCTTAGGGATGCTTATCCCTCAGTTCTGAAGCTGGGTTTCGTGGTATGGCCAGAGAATCCATAACCTTCATTTATTCTGAATTCACTCAACAACCAGTCTTTATTGCCCACCCAGTGTATGCTAAGAGAAAAGGTGAACAAGGCAGATAAGTACCTCATCTTCATCTCTGGGGGTGAACACAGAAACCATAGGTCTCAGATCTAGGGTAGTGGGCAGCTTGCTAACTCAAGAATGCTGAAAAAAAAAAAGAATGCTGATAGTCTAGGTATAATGGCATATGTCTCTAATCCCAGCACTCTAGGAGGCTGAGGCAAGACGATCACAAGTTCATACCCAGCTGGGCAGTTTAGTGTCTTAGTGAGACATCTCAACATAAAAAATAAAATGCAATAAAGAGCTAGAGATACAGTTCAGTGCAAAGCCCTGGGTTCAATCCCCAGTACGGTGTGTGTGTGCTGGCACATGTGTGGAGGTGTGTAAGAGTGTATTGCCAGGGTCCAAAATCCTACTGGAGCTTGCTGACCCAGGGTTCTGGAGAATGGCACTGAGTGTTTGCAGAGCCAGGACCCCTTATAGTGCCACGACAGGGCAGGCTTCTCAGCAGAGATGGCGTGAGTGATCCCTTGTTTCTTGGAGGGGGTGTTGGCTGTGTATGGAGGATGTGGCTAGGAATGGGTAGCCAGTGGCCATGGCCGGTGTCCTGAGTGGGGACAACTGCTGAACATAACCAGGGGAAGTGTGGGTGACTGAGAATGCGGGGACCTTCTTGTGTACTGTTGCAGTGACGTGCTGACCCATGAGCACTGCCGGGGGCTGGCTGATCATTGATCCAGTGCCCTCTTTATGCTGGGGATGGGGAAGGGCGCTGGGGCCACAGGTGTTCGCTAGCCGGACTCAATTATGTCCTGGGGGCCAACCTGTTAACTCACAGATGCAAGGAACTGAGCAGTCACTGTCCCCAGCCCTTTTGTGTCCCAGGAGAGGCAGCTGCTAGCCCCGGCTGACCGCTGCCCCTGCTCCTGTCTGCAGATGGCCTGCACAGCGTGACAGCACAGTGTGTGCTGCGCGTGATCATCATCACCGAGGAGCTGCTCGCCAACAGCCTGACTGTGCGCCTGGAGAACATGTGGCAGGAGCGCTTCCTGTCCCCGCTACTGGGCCATTTTCTTGAAGGCGTGGCTGCCGTGCTCGCCACACCAACCGAGGACGTCTTCATCTTCAACATCCAGAACGACACGGACGTGGGGGGCACTGTGCTCAACGTTAGCTTCTCGGCGCTGGCCCCGCGGGGCGCGGGCGCGGGGGCTAGCGCCCCCTGGTTCAGCTCCGAGGAGCTGCAGGAGCAGCTGTACGTGCGCCGCGCCGCGCTGGCGGCCCGCTCGCTGCTGGACGTGCTGCCCTTCGACGACAACGTTTGCCTGCGCGAGCCCTGCGAGAACTACATGAAGTGCGTGTCGGTGCTGCGCTTCGATTCCTCCGCGCCCTTCCTGGCCTCGGCCTCCACGCTCTTCCGGCCCATCCAGCCCATCGCCGGCCTGCGCTGCCGCTGCCCTCCCGGCTTCACCGGCGACTTCTGCGAGACCGAGCTGGACCTCTGCTACTCCAACCCCTGCCGGAACGGCGGCGCCTGCGCGCGACGCGAGGGCGGCTACACCTGCGTCTGCCGCCCACGCTTCACAGGTGAGTCGGGCGCGCCGAGAGCGGGCAGCCGGAGCCACCCTCGCGGCTGCAGGGGCTGGTGCAGGCGGAGGTGCGGGCACACCCGAAGCCGCGGAGCCCAGTCCAGGGAAACCCGCAGGTCACAGAAATCCGAGTCTTTCTAGGCTGGAGGAGCCGGGGGCGGGGCTTGATGGCGGCTGGGGGCGGGGCCTGGCAGACCCGCGAGTACTGGGCCGGTGCGCAGGGGCGGATCCCGCGGGGCAGCCCTGACCTCCCTGTCCCGCAGGAGAAGACTGCGAGCTGGACACCGAGGCCGGACGCTGCGTGCCTGGCATCTGCCGCAATGGCGGGACCTGCACTGATGCGCCCCACGGTGGCTTCCGCTGCCAGTGCCCTGCGGGTGGTGCCTTCGAGGGCCCGCGCTGCGAGGTGGCGGCCCGCTCCTTCCCACCCAGCTCATTCGTCATGTTCAGGGGCCTGCGGCAGCGCTTCCACCTCACGCTGTCCCTCTCGTAGGTGCCCGTCCTGCATTCCTCCCCGTGTAACCCTATCAGGTTCCTGACTGCCCCGTCTTGAGGTCTCCAGAGGACATTGCCCCCCTCCCCTGTCTCCTGCCCTCCTTTCCCACCCCAGCTTGGAGGGGCCAGCTCAGTGGAGGTGAGCTGGGGTCCTGACCTCCCCGACCCCGCTCCCTTCCACCCAGGTTTGCGACCGTGCAACCCAGCGGGCTACTTTTCTACAATGGGCGCCTGAATGAGAAGCATGATTTTCTGGCCCTCGAGCTAGTGGCTGGCCAAGTGCAGCTCACATATTCCACTGGTGGGTGCTCCCGGGCCGTGTGTGACAGGATATGGGTGCATTGTGCATGGAGCGGTCTGCCTCCCTGAGCACACACCTTTGTGCCCAGCAGACGGCAGTGAGGGCCCAGCTGCGTGGCCTTGCCCTGTGGGAAGAGCTGTCTCCAGTGTGCGTCTCTCCTGTCTGTTCAAGGGCACTCTGGTCCAGCCAATGTGGTCACCTGAGTGTGCTGATCTCTGAGCCTCTGGGATGGCCCTTGGAGGGGTGGGGTGACTAAGCAGCTCCACACAGCACTCCACTTGCGTATCCCCCACAGGCGAGTCCAACACAGTGGTCAGCCCCACCGTTCCAGGGGGCCTGAGTGACGGGCAGTGGCATACTGTGCATTTGAGATACTACAACAAGGTGCGTGCCACCCCTGTCTCAGCGTAGGGGGAGAACTGGAATTTTAAGTTCTGATATTCAGGGGTACCCTAGGAACATTATTGACAAGTGTGCTTGGGTCTTTAGCCCCGGACAGATGCCCTAGGGGGTGCTCAGGGCCCCTCCAAGGACAAGGTGGCTGTGTTGAGTGTGGATGACTGCAATGTGGCTGTGGCTCTGCAGTTTGGTGCTGAGATTGGCAACTATTCATGCGCAGCTGCTGGTGTGCAAACGAGCTCCAAGAAGTGAGGCCCCCACCCCAACCCCCGTGTCGTGCTACCAGGACCTACCCCCACCTCTCACATGGCCTATCCTCAGCCCAGCCTGCCAAACTCCCCAGCCCATCTCCAGACCACCAGATTGCCCTCTTCCCTGGAGCATCCTGGAAGCCTACTCACCTTAGTCCCAGTTCTGTATTCTACCTCTAACCCCTGCTCCTGCACATACACCCCAGGCACCCAGTCCTCCAAAATCTCTGTCCCTCACCCAAGTGTTTGATACCACGCATTGCCACCATCTCCATTATTGCCATGCTCAGCCTCCGGAGCTCCGAGCCTGCCATCTCACCTTCTAGCCCCACTTCTTCACTCCCTACTCTGGCTACCCAAATGCCTTGTTCCTTCAGAGTCCTCCACACCAGCTCCCTCACCTTTCCCTGACCACCTGCCCATCACGATCTCCTTTGTAGCCTCACAATTGCAGTAAGGCTCTAACTCCTCCCCTAGGCTGGCCTGTTTCTCCCCCTAGTCACCCTTCCCTCTGAATCCTACTTCCTGCTTCTTGTGGCCCCCAGGAGCAACCCTACTTGGCCCCAGTCCCACCAATGACCCAGGCCTCTGACCCGCAGGTCCCTAGACCTGACGGGCCCTCTGCTTCTGGGAGGTGTCCCCAACCTCCCTGAGAACTTCCCGGTGTCCCACAAGGACTTCATCGGCTGTATGCGAGATCTGCACATTGATGGCCGCCGAGTGGACATGGCGGCCTTTGTTGCAAACAATGGCACCTTGGCGGGTAGGCCTGAAATTCCTACTAGCTCACAAGAAGGGGTAGAGGGCCGCATGGGGCTCCATATCCGAACCTTACCCAGGTCTTTTGATGGCAAGTGGCATGGTGTAACCCAGCCTTTAGGTTCTTACTCCTACCAACCTGCTCCCCAAGACAACATGAGGATGAGGTCCTGTCATCTTTCAGTTCCTCTGAACTCAAAATATCCTGCCCAGCACTCATGCCCCACCTCCCTTGTCATATTTCCATATCTTCCATTTGCTTTCCTCTCCCAGGCTGCCAAGCCAAGCTGCATTTTTGTGACTCGGGCCCATGCAAGAACAATGGCTTCTGCTCAGAGCGCTGGGGTGGCTTCAGCTGTGACTGCCCGGTGGGCTTTGGTGGCAGAGACTGTCAGCTCAGTAAGTAGGCAGCATGGGGCAGGAGGAACCTGTAGGGTAAGGCCTCTTCTTTGGGTGGGGCTTACGGCACCACTTCTCTTATCCCCTCAGCCATGGCCGATCCCTACCACTTCCGTGGCAACGGTACACTGAGCTGGGACTTTGGAACTAACATGGCTGTGTCTGTGCCATGGTACCTGGGGCTGGCATTTCGGACACGGGCGATGCAGGGGGTCCTGATGCAAGTGCAGGTTGGGCCACACAGCACACTCCTCTGCCAGGTGTGTCTGTCCCTCTCATCCCTCTCAGCACCCTCAGCTCCCAACCTGGTACCCACAGCAATCTTCCTGTGGCTTCAGGTCTGGTCACACCATACCCTTCTGCTAGGTGTCCTGACCACAATTGACCCTAGACCTTGACTTTTCCCCCTAGTGTTATGTCCTCTGCAGGTTCAGGGCACAAGCAAAATTCTCTCTCTTGCTACCCACACCCGTCCATGATCCCTGGTTCTAAGCTTTGTCCCCTGACATGGTGTGCCCTGGCGCAGAGCTCTGGGTGCCAGCTATAACCTTGACTCCACTGTTTGATCTCTGAGCCCTCTGATCTTATCTCCTAGCCTCAGTCTAGTTTGGCTCTAACCCCAAGGTTATACATCTCTCTTCCACAGCTAGATCAGGGGTTGCTGTCAGTGACGGTAACCAGGGGCTCCAGCCGTGTTGGCCACCTCCTGCTGGACCAAGTGACTGTCAGTGATGGCCGGTGGCATGATCTACGGCTGGAGTTGCAGGAGGAGCCGAGTGGCCGGCGGGGCCACCATGTCTTCATGGTCTCACTGGACTTCAACCTCTTCCAGGTTTGATCTCTGACCTGAGCATAATCTGTTCTCAGCCTTTTACTGGACTTACCTTATTTGACCCCACCTCTGGTCCTTCTCCTCTCCACTCGTCTACTGCACCACATCTGGTATTCTCCCAAACCCTCTCCTCATATCCCTGCTCTGAACCCACCCCACCAGTCAGGTGGGTTCCTGGCAGGCCTTCCTCCTATCAGGGAATCTCCTAAGTTTCTGGCCTGGCCTGAGGGTAGCTCAGTAGTCAAGACTTTGCCTAACTCCCGAAAGCCCCTTCTGGTCTCTGCCCTAAACCCTAACTAGCCCAGGTCAAAATCATTGATTTTCAAGGTTTGCTCTGGAGAGGAGAGGGAGCCTTTCTGTTACGCATCCCTCTGCCCCAGCAGGTGCTCTGCACTTGGGGCAGCTCATTCTCAGCCCATTCCTCTGGTTGGTACAGAGGACAAAGCATGTGCCTGCAGGCTAAAGAAGACCAGTGCTGACTCGGGTATGGCAGGGTTCCCTGGGCTCTCTTTCCCTCTGTGTTGACTGCCCCTCTTCTAGGATACCATGGCAGTGGGGACTGAGCTGCATGGCCTGCAAGTAAAGCAGCTCCACGTGGGAGGCCTGCCCCTCAGCAGTAAGGAAGAGGCTCCTCAGGGTTTGGTTGGCTGTGTCCAGGTAAGGGTCTGCATGGAAACAGGGTACAGGGACATTGGAGTCAGTGGCCAGATGACAGCCTCATAGGGACCCGAAAGGCAGCATACAGTTAGGGTTGGAGGGGAGTTCAGTGACTCAGCAATCCGAAACAGATTGCTGTGGTGTTGGAAGTGATTGTAGTGTAGATCAGCAAGGGTCATTAGGGATCTGTACCAGAGACAGCACAGTTAAGTCCTTTGGGGGCTGAATTGGGGATATTTGGGTGGCCTAGGGCTTAGCGAGGCTTAGGGGAGACTGTGTGTCAGGGACCATGAGATGTACAGGGCTTGAGACTGGGACTCACCCCTTGCTGGCTGTGTCCACAGGGTGTGTGGCTTGGTTCTGCACCATTGGGGTCCCCAGCCCTGCTACCCCCTAGCCACCGAGTAAGTGTGGAACCTGGCTGCATCGTGACCAACGCCTGTGCCTCTGCACCCTGCCCACCCCATGCTGACTGCCAAGACCTCTGGCAGACTTTCACCTGCACCTGCCAGCCAGGTGGGCCTCAGGGGGGTGGGAAAGGGTGATCTGGACAGGAGCTGGAGGCCAGGGCTGGGGGCCTGGAGCAGCACAGGTGCCTGCCTCCTCTGTGTCCTGCAATCAGTGCCCTCAATTTCCCAACCCATTCTGCAGGTTACTATGGCCCTGGCTGCGTGGATGCCTGTCTCTTGAACCCCTGTCAGAACCAGGGGTCATGTCGGCACCTGCCAGGAGCCCCCCATGGCTATACCTGTGACTGTGCAGGTGGTTATTTTGGGCACCACTGTGAGCACAGGTAATAAGCCGGAGGCTGAGGGAAGGGCGAGACCTGCTGCCAGGGGGAGGGTTACTGAGACAACATCTCATGTCCAGGATGGACCAGCAGTGTCCCCGAGGCTGGTGGGGAAGCCCAACCTGTGGCCCCTGCAACTGTGATGTTCACAAGGGCTTTGACCCCAACTGCAACAAGACAAATGGGCAGTGTCACTGCAAGGTTTGCCTGACCCTGATCCCCGAGCTTTTGACCCTTCCTTGGATGTCATTTATGACTCTTGATAGTGTGCTGATGTCTGCCATCTGACACAGGCTCTGTCCTCTCAACTGTGTCCTGTGATCCAGTTGTGATCTCTCATCATGGATCGTTGACCCCTTCTCTGACTTTATTCGAGGCCGGTCTTTCTTCTGGCCTTTGAGCCCCATTCTCTTTACCCTTTTTCCTTGACTCCACCTGCTCCCAGCCTTCACCTGAGACCCCTACCTTAAGCCCTGACCTCTGACTTCAGGCCCCTGACCCATCCTTGAACAGGAGTTCCACTACCGACCACGGGGCAGTGACTCATGCCTCCCCTGTGACTGCTACCCCGTGGGCTCCACCTCGCGCTCATGTGCACCCCACAGCGGGCAGTGTCCCTGCCGCCCAGGAGCCCTTGGCCGCCAGTGTAACAGCTGTGATAGTCCCTTTGCAGAAGTGACAGCCAGCGGCTGCCAAGGTGAGCAAGCTCTCCCCAGCTTCTTTTCAGGCAGACAGGCAGACACTTGTGCCACTGAGCTAAATCCCCAGCATCCCCAGCTTCTTTTCAAAAGGGCTGGTTCCTTAGAATGAAAGTGAGATTGGTGGAAAATAAAAAAGGCCAATGCCACTGAATGGTCACTGGGAAGGGATACTTTGCTTCTGGGGTGGAGGCAAGGGCTTAGGGAGGCTTTTCTTTAAGGAGATCAGTTATTCCCGGAGCACCCCACAGTTACCCCCAAGTACAGGCCAGATTCTGAGAAGCCAGCCAGGGAGCAGTGGGCAGGGGGCCTGTGGTGGGTGACAGGGGCAGCAGAGGTCACCATCACTTGCCTGGCCACTTGGCTTAGTGTCCCCCCTCCCTCTAGTGCTCTACGATGCCTGCCCCAAGTCCCTGAAATCTGGTGTGTGGTGGCCTCAGACCAAGTTTGGTGTTTTGGCCACAGTGCCCTGTCCCCGGGGGGCCCAAGGTGAGTCTGGGGTGCAGGGACACCATGGAGGCTGGGGCAGCGTCAGTGTTTTGACTGCTGGAGCTACCTCTTTTCCCAAGTTGGGTGGCTTTGTATCTGTAATGAAGTGGGAGTGGGAGTGTCTGTGGGTGCCTTACTGCCTCCTAGGGGATCCGGGTCTCTCCATCCCTCCCTACACCCTCATTAAGCCTCTATCTGTTTCTCTTGGCTTCTGGGCAGGATTGCGGGGTGCAGGTAAGGGGTACATGTTTGCTCAGGTGCATTGCTTCCTCCTATTGCCAGAGCTTTTGCAGATCCCTTCTGCTTCTTGAAGTCCCTGCAGATACCTCCCCACTACCTCTCTAAAATTGACTCTCAGCTGCCTAAAGTCCCCGGAGGCCCCTTCGTGCTGTCTGAGGACTCCAGAGGCCTTTCTCAGAGGCCTGATACCCCTGTGGTCCTTCCACATTTATTGAGACCTGCGGACCTTACCCCAATTCCTGAGATTCCTGCAAGATTTCCCCTACTTTCTGAGTTTCCCAAAGGCCTCTGCCTGCTGACTGAGGTCACAAAGATCCCTCTCCTTTGCCTGAGGACTCCTCAGCTTGCCCTGCTGCTTATGGGGCCCTTAGAACTCTCTCCCTGCTTCCTGAGGTCTTTGCAGTGGCTGATGGAGATTGCCCGTGTGTGCATGCTCATGTGTGCGTCTTTCTGTGCCTATGCATGTGTTCGGGAGTCTGTCTTGAGGGAATGGGGCTCTGTATTTAAGTTAGGGTCCCGCTTGTTGGTGGCTACAAGCTCTCTTAAAGCCAAGTCAATTCTCTTTCAACTCTGCCCCAACTTCACGGACAGAAGAGAGCAGTGACAGCAAAATAATAATTGAGGCAGTTAAAACTTACGTGAGAATCGACCTCTGCCTCACTCGGGTCACACAGCACTCGTGGAAGACCTTGTCTAGCAGTGTGTTTGTGTGTGAATGAGATGACGTTGTGTGGCCGTGCATCTGTGTGTGCAGCTGTGCACATTGATTGGCATGTGTGATGTGAGTGTGTGTGTGTACACATGTGTGCTTAAAGGGTGTGCTTGGTGGTGGGAATGGATCATCGCAGAGCCAGCTGGCCTCAGACACACATCCAGGAGTGTAGCCGTGGACATCTGTCACCCGGCCTCCACCTCAGGCTTCCCCTGGGATAGGAGAGGATGCTGTGGTCACCCGTCAGCAGGGGTATCGAGGTTCCAGGCCTGACCAGGGGCTGCCTGCTCCCAGGTGCTGCTGTGCGACTCTGTGACGAGGACCAGGGTTGGCTGGAACCTGACCTCTTCAACTGTACCTCCCCTACCTTTCGAGAGCTCAGTGTGCTGGTGAGACTGCCCAGACCTTGACCTGTACCCACGATCTTCCCTGGCCTCAGCATCCCCACACCTGTTGTGGGCCCCAAACAGTGCACCTACCTCTGACTTCCTGGGCTTTTCCCAATTGCCCTTTAAGCTGGCTAAGTCTTTCTCCCTTTAAGGCTTTTGAGAAAGGTCTGTGGGGCCACCAGGTAACTACTACCATCCTTGTCCTGGCAGTTGGATGGCCTGGAGCAGAACAAGACTGCACTGGACACGGTAGAGGCCAAGAAGCTGGCCCAGCGGCTGCGGGAGGTGACTGGCCACAATGAATACTACTTCAGTCAAGATGTTCGAGTCACCGCCCGCCTGCTGGCCTACCTGCTGGCCTTTGAGGCCCATCAGCAGGGCTTTGGGCTGACAGCTACACAGGATGCCCACTTCAACGAGGTAGGCTGTGCCTGTGTTCCCAAGCCCCTGGCCTTGACTCCCAGACCTGTGCCCGGCCTTGTGTCCCCAGTTTAGATCCCTCCCAACCTCATTCCTGGGCTTTTCCTCTTCCGTAGCCTCTATCCCTGTCCTCTTGCTGGCTGGGGCCCCTCTGAGCCCCTGGCCGGACCCCTCCTGCCTGCCCTGTCCCTTTATGCATGTTCCTCCCCGCTCTGAGCAAAATTCTATCTCCGTCCTCCCAGAATCTGCTGTGGGCCGGCTCTGCACTGCTTGCTCCAGAGACAGAGGACTTGTGGGCAGCGCTTGGGCAGCGGGCCCCTGGGGGCTCCCCGGGCAGCGCGGGGCTGGTACAGCATCTAGAGGAATATGCAGCTACACTTGCAAGAAATATGGAGCTCACGTACCTGAACCCTGTGGGGCTGGTGACACCCAATATCAGTGCGTGGTGGGTGGTCCAGGGCAGGGTTGGGGCTGCAGGACCTGGAGATCCAGGGGTGCACCGCTGCTGTAGGGGGATGTGCTGCTGCCCTCAGGCGCTGCAGTGGCAGTGAGCACAGTGTCAGTTGGGTGCAGGGTGGGGGTAGCTGGGAATGGAGCTTCCAGTGTGGAGACAGGGTCCTTGACGGGTGTCACTTTTCTTCCCCCTGGGCAGTGCTCAGCATTGACCATATGCAGCACCCCAGCTCCACCCCAGCAGCCCACCGCTATCCCCGCTACCACAGCAACCTATTTCGGGGCCAGGATGCCTGGGATCCTCACACTCATGTTCTGCTGCCTTCCCAGTCCTCACGGCCATTCTCATCTGAAGGTGAGAGCCTTCGGGCTGTCTCCTGTCTCCCTCTTCCTCCCAAGCCAGATACCACACCACCCTCTTCTTGCCAGTTCTCCCCGCCTCACACCTCGACATACCCTTATCTTGCCAGATCCTCTTCCCGGGCTTTGAGTGTCCCCTCCCTGGGCCCCTGCTCCCCCCACTCTCCAGCTCTTAGAGAAGCTTGATTCCAGGTTGGGTCCAGAGCTAGGTGTGTGGGTGCTCAGGGTCAGAGGTCACTGACAGTGCTCCTCCCCTCCCTGGCAGTTCTGCCCACAGGCAGCAGCATGGAAAACTCTACCTCCTCCAGTGCAGCCCCTCCACCAGCACCCCCAGAGCTGCAGCCCGAGTCTTCAGTCTCCATTGTTGTTCTCCTTGTGTATCGCACCTTGGGGGGTCTTCTCCCTGCCCAGTTCCAGGCTGAGCGCCGGGGCACCAGGTATTCCCAGGCCCCTCACTCCTGGGCTTCCTCTGAGATTCTGTCTAGCCGGCACCTCCGTTTCTGGTGCACAGATGATTAGGTGCTGTGCACAGCTCCAGGGCGCGTGTGCAAGCTGGATTGCAGGTGAATGCTTTCTGGAGCTGTACAGAGTAGCTGAGGTGCAGGTGGACAGCCGCTTCATCACAGGGGGGACCATTAAACACAGAGGGGTGCAGGGGTCAGGTACAGACAGACCGACTGGCCAATAGACCGAGAGACTGATGCATGTCAGATAGGAGTAGGAAGGGGATGTTTGAGGTCAGCAGTCATAGATGGTGGAGCCGTTCAGGCCTCTGACCCCAGGCTGGACAGGGAGGCTGTACCTCCTGGGACCAGCGGAGGCTCAGGGCATTCTCAGAAATAGCACTAGCTCTGGGAGTACCCTGGGGCCTGGGTCAGCTGTGGCAAGTGATACAGAGGCAGGGTGAGGTGGGCTCTCAGAGACTGGGGAGGCCGGCGGCATCCAAACCCAGATGGGTGTCTCCTCAGGCTGCCCCAGAACCCTGTTATGAACTCCCCGGTGGTCAGCGTGGCTGTGTTTCATGGACACAACTTCCTAAGGGGTGTCCTGGATCCCCCAATCAGCCTTGAGTTTCACCTGCTACAGACAGCGAACCGGAGCAAGGCGATCTGTGTGCAGTGGGACCCTCCTGGCCGGTAAGGAAACCTTTTGTTCCCCTGCGCCTATGGAAAGCTCACCGAGAGTCCCCACTGGCCCCAAGGCCCCAGTCTGTGCTGCTGTGCAGCTAAACCCACGAGAAATGACACTTCCCACCTCCAGGCTCCTGTGGCCCCTCCTGCCGTCTCCTGCTCCCCCATGGGTAGGTGGGGCTAACTGTCCTGTGGCTGCAGGGAGGACCAGCATGGGATGTGGACTACACGGGACTGTGAGCTGGTGCACAGGAATGGGTCCCATGCTCGGTGTCGCTGCAGCCGGACGGGCACTTTTGGGGTCCTGATGGATGCCTCCCCCCGGGAGGTATGTCTGTATTCATTTACTGAGGAAATGCGAGGCTGAAGGGGCAGGAAGCTTCTTCCCGGCACGCCACTGACCATCTCTGTCTACACAGCGGCTAGAGGGCGACCTGGAACTGCTGGCCATGTTCACCCACGTGGCCATGGCAGTGTCTGTAGCCGCCTTGGTGCTGACGGCAGTGGTCCTCCTGAGCCTGCGCAGCCTCAAGTCCAACGTGCGTGGGATCCATGCCAATGTTGCAGCCGCTCTGGGGGTGGCAGAGCTGCTTTTCCACCTGGGGATCCATAGGACCCACAACCAGGTACAAGGCCAGGGCTGAGCCATCTCTGTCCCGATGACCACACCTGGCCTAGAAAGGTCTGGGGTCAAAGCTCAGGGCCTGGGGTTGGGGTGCTCAGATTGGGCAGGGTTTTGGGGCAGGATGCTGCCGTCAGATGATGTGGTTTAAGGGTCAGGTGGGAAGCGGTTGCTTGGTGTGGGGTCAGAGGTGGGGCAAAGGTGGAGAGGTCCTGACACTCCGCTACCCTGCCTTCAGCTGGTGTGCACTGTGGTCGCCATCCTCCTGCACTACTTCTTCCTCAGCACCTTTGCGTGGCTTCTGGTGCAGGGTCTGCACCTGTACCGCATGCAGGTTGAGCCTCGCAACGTGGACCGCGGTGCCATGCGCTTCTACCATGCCCTGGGCTGGGGTGTCCCTGCTGTGCTGCTGGGTGAGGCCCTGCTCACTGGCCCACGTAGGGCTGGGACTCCCACCCTCTGTCCATCCCATGGCCTGACTCCTGACTGTGTTCCCACTCCTGCTTACCACCGCCCCCTCAGCTTCCCGTGCCATCTACCTGGGGAGGAAGGAGCCTGCTCACCTTCACCCCCAGCTGCTCCCCATGCCTGTGGCTCAGCAGCTCTAGAACACAGCCCTTCTCTCCCAAGGCCTTTCTGTTGGCCTGGACCCTGAGGGCTACGGGAACCCTGACTTCTGCTGGATCTCCATCCATGATCCCCTCATCTGGAGTTTTGCCAGCCCCGTTGTCCTTGTGATAATGGTGAGTGCTGGCCACGTGGTGCTACCCACGTGCTTCCTGCTGGTGGGGGAGAGAAAGGCTTGCAGCAGGTGTGGTGGTGATCGCCGAAGGTCCACAGGCTTGCGGAGCCCCCTCCACCTCTGTTGTCTGGTCACAGAGTGACCCCTTGCCGCTCAGCTGGCGTGGAGACGGGCATGGGTCAGAGGCGCAGCTACTTCCCTGCCTCTGTGACTCTGCATCATCTCTGCTTCTGTCTGACTCTTCCTGTGGTTCCAAGCTTCTGTTTTGGGGGTATGGAGGTGCTGTGTGGGGGAGGAGAATGCCTCACTGGTTTTGCCTCTGTATAGCCTTGGTCTCTCTGACTCTGTCTATGTCTATCTGTCTGTCTCTGGCTGTCTCTGTCTGTCTTGTGCTGCCCCACTTGGCCCCATGTTTGCCATGGGTCTAGATGAATGGGACCATGTTTCTTCTTGCTGCCCGCACATCCTGCTCCACTGGGCAGAGGGAGGCCAAGAAGACCCCCGTGCTGTGAGTTTGCTGGCTGGGGGATGCGGGTTGGGGAGTTCCCAGGATGGGAGACCCATCCTAGTTGTGGTTCAGGGCACCCCGAGCACCCCTGAAGAAGGCTGGATGAAGGGATGAGGTTACCTCAGCCCTGGCCCATCGCCCCTCTCTGGTGTCCTTGCTGTACTCTGGCCCCACACATGCTTCTGCTCTGCTGTCTCCTTGTCCCCTAGGTCTCCCCAGTCTCCTGTAGCCTGGGTGGCTCACTTTGCCCCCTGCCCTGTGTGTTCTTGCCTATCTTCTGTGTGTCCTTTCGTGGCCTCTCTACTCCTTTGTCTTCCCCATGTCCTCTTCTGCTTCCTGAGCGTACTCCTGGGTCTTTGTGTGACTGCCCATCTCCCCAGTATCTTCCTGAGACCTCTACCTTTTCATGTATGTGAGCCCGTGTCTTCCCATGTGCCCTGTGTGAGCCCTGCCTGACCCTCGTGTGTCCTCCAGTGTCCTCCCATGTCCTCTCAGCAGGACCCTTCGCAGCTCCTTTCTGCTGCTGCTGCTGGTCAGTGCCTCCTGGCTCTTTGGCCTGCTGGCTGTCAACCATAGCATCCTGGCCTTCCACTACCTCCACGCTGGACTCTGTGGCCTCCAGGTACCTCTGTCGCCCTTTCCTATGCTCTCTGTCCCTGCCCTGGGTGGCCAGTCCCAGTCCTGTGCAGGGCATCACTAGGCTGGCTGCTAACTCTAGACCAGGCAGTGGCCTTAGCTGACCCCAGGCCTGGAGCTGACTTTCCTGGACCCTGGCTAGGTGGGCTGTGTGCTAATGGCTCCTGGTCCCTTGCTGAGCTGCAGACTGTCCCTGGCTCCATTCACTTCTGCCCCTGCTAACTTGCCTGGACCTCCCTGACTCCCCTTTGGTTATTTTCTTTTTCCAGTACTAGGGACTGAGCTCTGGGCCTCTGGTATTCTAATGTGTTGTATTTTATTTTTGTCTTTTTGAGACAGGGTCTCACTGTGCAATTCAGGCTGGCCTGGACTTACTTTGTAACCTAGGCTGATCTCGAACTTTTAATGATCCTCCTGCCTGAGCCTCCCCAGTGCTGGGAATACAGGTGTGCAGCACCACACCTGGCAGGGCCTCTTTTATACTGGGCTCAATTCCCAACCCTAGTGGGGTGTGGTGGCACATTCCTGTAATCCCCGCACTCAGGAGGCTCAGGCGGGAGGATTGTTGCGAGTTGGAGACCAGCCTCGGTTACAAAGTGAGTCCAAGGCCAGCCTGAACTGAATAGTGAAACCCTGTCTCAAAAATACACACACATACACACACACACAAAAAAAAAAAATTAAAAAAAAATCCAAGCCCTTTTAAAATTTTTTATTTTGAAACAGGATCTTGCCAAGTAGCTAAGTTGGTCAGAATGGGCTCAAATTTCTGACCCTGTGTCTCAGCCTGTCAGGGTGCTGGGATTCCAAGTGTGCACCACCATGCCCTAATCCTGACTCCCTTTCTGTCCTGCTCCGACTCCTTACTGACTCACACTCATCTGCAGTGGCTGCTGGGCCTCAATGGGCCCCAACTGACCCCCCAGGGGCCCTATGCTGACCTTCTCTGCCTCTGATCTCTAAGTGATCTTCCCTGATGCCACACTGACCCTCGCTGATCCACAGGGCCTGGCAGTACTGCTGCTCTTCTGTGTCCTGAATGCAGATGCTCGGGCCGCCTGGACACCAGCCTGTCTGGGCAGGAAGGCAGCCCCTGAGGAGACAAGACCAGCCCCTGGGACGGTGAGGGGCTGCGAAGGCTGGGGAGCTGGGATGGGGCCCAGGGAGGCCCAGGCCACAGGCTCACAGATCCGTCCTGCCTGTTTCCCCCAGGGCCCTGGGGCCTACAACAACACAGCCCTCTTCGAAGAGAGCGGCCTCATTCGCATCACTCTCGGTGCCTCCACAGTCTCCTCCGTGAGCAGTGCTCGCTCCGGCAGGACCCAGGACCAGGACAGCCAGCGGGGCCGCAGCTACCTCAGGTTAGTGGCTGCAGGTGGCGTGTTTAGCCCAGGCCCTCTTCACCAGGACTTGGTATCACCAGACCCTAAGACCGGTGGCTCCACACAGCTCAGGCCCTGCAGCCCTGCTGGTGCACTCCAAGACACACCAGCCTGCACCACACACGGTCACAATCACAGCCACTTTGGTGGGGGCTTCTGTATTTCAGGGACAATGTCCTGGTTCGACACGGCTCGGCTGCTGACCACACTGACCACAGTCTCCAGGCTCACGCTGGCCCCACTGACCTGGATGTGGCCATGTTCCATCGAGATGCTGGTGGAGTTGGAGCCCTGGGTCAGGGAGGAGGAAGGCAGAGGGGCTCTCTCTGGTTCCCCTTTCTTTTGCCCCAAGTGGGAGGAGTGTGTGACTGGAATGAGACAAGCTCCCCCCAGGTCACTGCCTCAGGGGCACACACCCACCCCACCCCCACTGCTGAGAAGCCCAGCCCTTCGATTCCTACTTTCACACCACACTCCACCCAGGTCTTCACCCAGCCGCCCGACCCTTAGTGTAAGGCCCTTTCTGTATCCCTGTGGCCTTGGCCTCTCCAAGCTACTGTACACATTTCTCTGTGACCTTCCCAACTCTAGGTGCAGACTCCGACTCTGACAGTGACCTCTCCTTGGAGGAGGAGAGGAGTCTATCCATCCCATCTTCAGAAAGTGAAGACAATGGCCGCGCACGAGGGCGTTTCCAGCGTCCTCTCTGCCGAGCAGCTCAGAGTGAAAGGCTCCTCACTCACCCTAAAGGTAATGGGAGCCCTCTGACCACCCAGGGTAACCAAAGGACACCTTGTGTTCCACTGAGATCTGATGCAAGGACCCTGCCATCTCTGCAGGCTCCATTGGGAGCCTCTGGCGTCATCCTTGGGACCCCATGCACCAACTCTGTGGAGCCTGCCTCTGTGCTTGGGGAACCCAGGAAGAGCCTGAGCCAACACAGTGATGAGGTCAGAGAGGTTCCAGAGGGACATGTCCTCCCCCTGGCTGCTTGGCTTCCTTGTGGGTTGGAGTTTATCCTGGTCATCCTGAACCATCAGCCGTCACACTCCTGCATCTCCAGTCTCTGTCCACTTACAGTTAAGGAAGGGGCCTTATCCAGTAACCCCCTTCCTGGATGGTCTTGGAGGAGACACATTTGTGTTCCTACTTCTGCTTAGTGACCGTAGCCAGAATCTCAAGAATTGTGAGGGTTGGGGGACCCTGAGTCTGGGTCACAAGGGTCACAGTCACCTGGCTCCACAGATGTGGATGGCAACGACCTCTTGTCCTACTGGCCAGCTCTGGGGGAGTGCGAAGCAGGACCCTGTGCTCTGCAGGCGTGGGGCTCTGAAAGGCGTCTGGGGCTGGACACCAGCAAAGACGCAGCCAACAACAACCAGCCTGATCTGGCCCTGACCAGTGGGGATGAAACCTCCTTGGGCCGTGCCCAGTGCCAAAGGAAAGGTACGAGTACTGACCTTTAGTTGACGCTGCAGGAAGCCTGTGTGCTGACCCCAAGCCGAGAGCTACTGCTCTAATCTGGGAGGAATCTGCTCCCTTACCCTGCTTCCTCATCCTAGGGGCTGCCCCCATCCTGCCCCAAGGAGTGCCCTCCACAGTGCCCTGGCCTGTAGCACAGAGACCCCAAGGATGGCTTCTGCCTCAGCTCCTTCCCCGTTCCCACGCCCAGTCTGCTCTGTTCTGCCACTCCTCTGTCCCCGTCCCTCTTTACAGCGACCCAGAAGTCACCCTGCACCAACATGAGAGGTTTCTGCCTTTGGCTTTCATCACAGGGACCCTGTGCACTGTTCCTCTCCCAACCCTGGTGTTCCTGCCCTTCTGACCTGGCCAGGGGGCACCCCGCTTTGAACCTCAGGAGATACGTCCCCAATCCTGCACCTAGGGCTGCCTCTGCCCCTCCCTGATGGGTTTCTGCTCCCCACTCAGTGACAGGCATGTAGGGCTGCCACATCCCTAAGCCCAGGGAAGTTCTGCCTGCCCTCACCCCACCCTCCCCCTCACTTTGTTTGTCCCATAGGCATCCTGAAGAACCGATTGCAGTACCCTTTGGTGCCACAGACCCGAGGTGCTCCTGAGCTGTCTTGGTGCCGTGCAGCCACCTTAGGTCACCGTGCTGTGCCAGCTGCCTCTTATGGTCGCATCTACGCTGGTGGGGGCACAGGCAGCCTTTCGCAGCCAGCGAGTCGCTATTCTTCTCGAGAACAGTTGAATGTGCTCTTGCGGCGGCAGCTGAGCCGGGAGCAGCTGGAGGAGCTCCCTGCCCCTGTTCTGCACCCCCTGAACCGGCCAGGGTCCCAGGAATGCCTGGATGCTGCACCAGGCCGCCCAGAGCCCAGAGATCGGGGCAGCACCCTGCCACGGAGGCAGCCACCCCGGGACTACCCCAGTGTCATGGGTGGCCGCTTTGGGTCACGGGACACGCTGGACTTAGGGGCACCTCGAGAGTGGCTGAACACACTGCCCCCCGCCCGCCGCACCCGGGACCTCGACCCCCAGCACCCACCTTTGCCCCTATCTTCCCAGCAACAGCTCTCAAGGGACCCCCTCTTGCCATCCCGGCCCCTGGACCCTCTGTCTAGGAGCTCGAACTCTCGGGAGCATATGGACCAGGGGCCTAATCAGCACCCCTCACAAGAGGCCCTTGGGCCACCCCCACCGCTGCTCAGAGCAAGGGAGGACCCTGCCAGCGGCCCCAGCCACGGCCCCTCCACGGAGCAGCTGGACATTCTTTCCTCCATCCTCGCCTCTTTTAACTCCTCAGCCCTGTCCTCCGTGCAGTCCTCAAGCACACCCTCGGGCCCTCATACCACTGCCACTCCGTCTGCCACTGCCTCTGCCCTTGGGCCCTCCACGCCTCACTCTGCCACATCTCACAGCATCTCAGAACTGTCACCGGATTCAGAGTAAGCAAGACCACCATCATGGGCTTAGGGAACCCTTCTGTGTACCCTACCTCGAGTTCCACCACAAGATGGGTGGGCATTGGCAGACGTCAATGGGCGTCAGCTGTCCCAGGCTGGAGACAGAAATCTGGCAGGGAAATGTGACCAGAAGGGACTTTCCAACTGTGTGACTGGGACCAACCTCCCTTTTCCACACCTCCTAGACTAAGGAGGGGAGATAAATGCTTTCCACAGGACCGGAGCAGGAGGGAGACAGGACAGGAGTCAAGGCTTAGACCTGGGTATTTGCAAAGGAGCGAGGAGGGATGCTTAGGAGTCTCTACCTAAGTGATCACATGCGATACCAGGCCAAAGAGCGGACTTTGAGAATAAATCATTCATTCATTGCTCCTGCATTTGGGCACTGTGGGACGAGCACTGAGTTGGGACCTGACATACCCCAGGTACCTGCAGGGGCTCTGTGGCAGACACACCCCTGTAAGTAGCTGCATATACTGGACTCTAAGAAGGAATGCTGGGACTTGGGAGAAGGTGGAATCAAGAGTTGCCCAGGTTTTGTAAACCAGTAGGAGAGCTGGATTTCAGCAGGGGAAACAGCTTAGGTCAGACTGCGAGGAGTGGATGTATGTAGGGTGAGAGGGCTCTGGGGGCAGGGTAAGGGACCAGCAGGACTCTGCAAGGCCCAGTGTTGAAAGAACAAAGGAAGGGAGGAGTGGCAAGGGTTCAGGGCCCTGGAGGGATGGCGAGGGGCAGGGTCCCTGTGCTGCCTAGCTTTGGGGTCTGGCTATGTGGGAAGAGTGATGGGGCCTGAGCAGGGGTTCAGGCTCCAGGCACACAGGTTTGAGTTTGAGCCGTCTGTCGCCTCACTCGCTGCATGATTTTGGGTAGCCTACTAGGTACTAGCCTCTGCACCTCTCTTTCTCCATCTATAGAAGGGGTCCATAGTGACACTCTGAGGTGTGTTTAAAAGTGTTTAGAGAAAAGACCTTGGTCACCGAAAGCCTTGCTGATGAGTCTGGGGCCCAGAGTGGCTGGAGGATTTTGAACCCTGGAGTGGGCGAGGGGTCTTAAGAGATGGAGCAGGCCAGGTCTGGTGCAGAAGCCCAGAGCCGCCTGAGTCAGGGTGATCTTGGCAATGACCGTGGATTTCTATGTTCAACACTACAGAGTTCCCAGAAGTGAGGGTCACTCCTGAGGGCCGGAAGCGCGGACGAGGAGGAGCTGTGGGGTGATGGAAGAGATGCCACCAGTCACAGGCGGAGCCCAGGGCGGCTTCCTGGGAGCCCTCTTCGGCTCTCTACTGCTGCAAGGAGGCTCCATGCACCTCTGTGAGCATGCATGCATGTGACAGGTGCCGGGGTGGGGACCGAAGGGAGGACTTTTATACCTTTTGTATCTTTGTAACCAGAGAGATATGCTTGTTATTTTTCAGCCTTTTTGTTGGGTGGGGAGGGTCTGAGGCTGGGCTGGGAGGGAGAAGGGGACAGAGGGAGAGAGATGCAGAGGATGTTTTCTCTCTCATCTTACTAGGGTAGAGCCAACAGGTGGGACACATGCCCCCCTTATCCCGCCCTGCCCCTAAGTTGAGCAGAAGGTTGTCAGGGCTCAAAGTACAGAATGGATCTTTGGTTTTTCTAGAATGCCCTGCGGAAAGTTGTGGGCCTGTGGGTGGGTCTTGGATGCAGGGTCTTCCGATCCCTCACGGGGCTTGCTCACACCCCTCCTCCCTGTGGGTGCCTGTGTGTTATGGGGAGTCCCTGCCACGTGCTGCCTTATACCTGGGACTGATGCTGTGGGTGCTGGCAGAGCAGCAGAGGTCGTGTTTACAGAGCAAGGCTTCCCTTGGGGAGGCTTGGCCTCTACTCAGACACTCCTACAGGGGGTAGGAGCTGGCGGTCCCTGGCCTGCCCTCGCCTGAGCAAAAAGCCTGTGGTGCCATTGGATTCCCTGACACTTCCCCCTGAGGGTGGGCAAGTGGATGAGCAAAGGGAGCAGAAATAAGGGAATCCAAGACTCCGAATGTAGGTGCCACCACCCTCCCGTGTTTACAGGACCCTGCCTGGCCCGAGGCACCTGGGCTGCAGAAATGACTGCTTCCCCTGCTCCTTATTCCCTTGTAAAGGGAAGAATGACTGTTAGGACCCTGTTCACAAAACTCTTACTTTCCTTACTCTGATGTTAGGAACTGGAGACTTTAGATTTCTGTTACTTTGTTTACAGGTAGAGATATTTTAAAGTTATACTTTGTTTACAACTTAAAACTTTGAACTTTTACACTTTGTTTACAGTCAAGCATATTTTTTCCCTTTGTTTACAAGTGAAAGGTAGGAAAAGTGGGAAGGGGGCTTAGCAGATCCAGCCTGGCCCTGGCTGTCGTGAGGGGTTTCTAACCCCCAGCTCTCCAGGGCCAGAGGTCAGCCCTGAGTCCCCTCAGAGCAAACCCAGGAGGCCTGTGAGTTAGCGTCCTCTTGCCTCTAGGAACAGTGGTTGTATAGGATGCAGATACCTGTATCCCATGCATACTTTTGGGAAGCAGTTTCCAAGGAGATTAAAAATTCTATTTCATTGACTGGTGCCAAATCCCACCAGCCAGGACTCCAGCTCTCCTTACCCAGAATGACCCCAACCCTTGAAGGGCTGTGGGTAGGAGGGCACCCTTATTATGTCCTAGGTGCTATAGAAGCCCCTCTCTGGGGCCACCCCCCACCCCCAGCCCAGCCACCTTCTTTCCTGTCTGTATAAATCGTTCCGTGAAGCCGCGCTCTGTTTTGGGAATAAACTTCTATAGAAAACGGATGTTGTCTCTTTCTGTGGAGGCTGTGGAAGGTCGGTGGCTGACTGACCTTTGGGAGGAATTCGAGTCCTCTGCTTTCAAGACCATCTAGTTATTTTTAGCCCACTTCACGGGAGATCTGGACCAGCTTCCCCCCCCTCACTCTGAAATCTGGCCCTCACCGCAGCTGGGCCTGGGTGCTGGGAGCCGAGGGCTTGGGGGACCCCGCCTCCCGGGCCAGCAGCAGCATGCAGACTCCTTAGCGCTCAGCTCCTGCCTTGTTCACCTACCGCACCGACCCGGGGCTGCCAGAGTTGTTCCTCCGCGGCCCAGGAGGGGCCTTCGAGTGGGGGCCGGGGATGGGGGTGGGGCAGCGCTCGCCCCTTCATTTCTGGCCTCGGTTGCCTAGGAGAATTGGAGGGCGCCCTTAGGGACTGTCGCAGGCCTCCGGGTGCGCCGCAGCGAGGGCCGGCTTCTCGGCGCAGCGCGGGAGCCGTCCCGAAGCCAGGGCTGGGACACCGGCCGTGCGCTCGGCGCAGCTGCAGCCCGTCGCGGGCGCGGCCCGGGTTCCAGCGCTGCAGTCCCGCTCCGCCCCGCAGGGCGCAAGCGTCCGAGGGGTGCGAGCGCCCGGCCGCGGGCCGGAAGGGGTTAAGCCTCGCTTCCCAGACTCGCCCCGCCGGAGCCCGTGACGCGGGCCGGCCGCGCGCTCGGGTTGGCCCGGGCCTGCACCCCGGCCCCGGGATTGGCCCGGGAGCGCATCGGGGCTCGGAGCGAGGGTCTCTCGCCCGAGCCGCTCCGATCCGCCGGCGGCGGGCTGCGTGGGCGCCATGGGGCCACCGGACGAGCCGGGGTGAGTGCGGGCTGTCCGGGCCCGGTACCCCGGCGGCGCCTCGGCTGCCGCCCTGCCGGCCCCCTGCGGGCAGCGGCCGGTCTGCGCGGAGGGATGGGGCGGAAGCTGGCTGCGCCGGAGCCCCGACCCGAGCGGTGCAGGCGGCGGCGCTGGCCGAGGGGAGCCCCGGGCCGCTCGGAGCCCGGCTCGGCCCGGCCGCCGCGGGGCCTGTGGGGGGCCCCGCCCTGGAGGCCGGGCTGCCTGCGGCGGGGCTGAGGCCGAGGCTCCGCCCCGGCGCGTGTCCCGCTGCGGAGGGAGGGAGTCCTTAGACAGACCTGGGAGGCTCTGGAGCAGAGAGGCTGTCAGATCCCTGGGACGCTGCAGAGCCGCAACGCAAGGGTCTTCCTCGCACCTGCCCCCCCTGCGGTTGACACATCCTGGTTAGAGGCCGTTCCCAGGTGAGCGCCTACCCCTCGGGTGGAGTCCTCTCCTCCGGCAGTTTCTCCCAGATCAGAATTCCCTGCCTGGAGGAAGCGTTCTCCATGCTGGAGTCCCTGGCCCTCCAGAAGACACCCCACCCCCTTGAGATCTGCGCCCAGCGGGGGCTTTCTCCCCTCCAGCCCCTGCTCAGCGCTTCCCCCAGTCCTCCCAGAAAAGGGCCTTTCCCCTTCCCCAATCTCCTGTTCCCAAGAGAAGTCTCTCCCACTTCAGAGAGGACCTGTGGGCCATGAGATTCACCCCAGGTCAGAGACTTCTCTCTTCTGCACCTTCCTGGATGGTGAAGGCTTTCCTGGCAGGTCAGAATTCCCTCTAGGTGAGACTTTTCCCAGGAGAGAGTTTTGCATACTTCGGGTAGGAGCTTCCCACTCCAGGAAAGACCTCCTTCTCCTCCGAGATGACCTGGGTGAGAGCTGGAGCCGTCCCTCGGCCTTCCCAGACTAAGCCCCAGCTTGTCTACAGCCTGATCGCTGGCGCTGGAGGCCCAGGGGCAAAGCTGTCCTTCTCTTAGAGGGGAGGGTCTCACCTGCAAACCTGAAGCATGGAGAGAGTTGCTTGAAGATCTAGACTTCTGCTCTGCTGGATTCTCTCGCTTAACATGCTCTCAGCTGGCCAGACAGGGTCCATAGGGCAGCTGGATAAGGACTCAAGGACGGGTTCCAGGAGGGCAAGGGACTAGGAGGAGGGGGCTAGGAGGGGCAGAGAGCCTGGACCTAGACCTGGACCTGACCCCGAACCGGTACTCGGGGCTGGGCAGCCACACCTAGGCTGGACGAATATGGGTCGTATTCATTCCGCTCTCCCTTCGTGAGGAACTTTGGCCCAGAAAGAGGGCTCCACTAGCCAAAGTTCAGGCACTGCCTCTGCCTGGGCATGGAGCTCACAGGGGACTGGACCGATCATGATCTTGGGGCCTGGAGAAGTTAGGCGTGTGGTTCTGGTCCCGTGGAAGTGTAGGGAAGGTAGCGCGAGGGACAGCTCACTCTCACGCCTTGGTCTCATCACCCTAGATCGAGGGACACGCAGGCACTGCTGTCTACAAAATCAACAATGGAGCTTCACGTGAAACGGCCACTGCTGAACCAGGAGCAGCTGGAGCAGCTGGGGCACTGGGGCCCAGCACCTAGGGCCCTTCAGTGGCGAAGCTGGTTTCAGTAAGATCAAGGATGGGGATCTGGGACTCTGGCAGGGGCAGGTGCCTTTGTCACTGACACGTCCCCTTCCTCTCCTTAGGTGCTCCCGTTCTCGGGCCCATGGCCTTCTACTCAAATACCTCCCAGTCTTGGGCTGGTTACCCCACTATCGTGTGCGTGAGTGGCTCTTGGGTGACTTGTTGTCTGGCCTGAGTGTGGCTATCATGCAGCTTCCACAGGGTGAGCCACCTTTAAGGCCCTAGCCTGGAAGCCCTTTGGCCAGAGTCACGACCTCTGATCTTGGAATTGTGGCCCCTGGCCCAGGGCTTGGATTTCCTCCACCTTTGGAGACCCTTTCCTCCAAGGCTGCATTGCTCCCATTCCACCTGCAGGCTTGGCCTACGCCCTCCTGGCTGGGTTGCCCCCCGTGTTTGGCCTCTACAGCTCCTTCTACCCTGTCTTCGTCTACTTCCTGTTTGGTACTTCCCGACACATCTCAGTGGGTAAGTGAGGTCAGGCCCAGCCTTCCAGGAAGATGCCCGTATCTACCATGGAGCACGTGTGAGGGAGGGCTGAACAGGGCAAGGGCTCATCTCTCCACAAGACTTGATCCCGATCTAGGACTGCAAATTCAGGGAGCTGGAAAGCTGATGTGAGTGGGCGAGGCAGCTCAGGGAGCCTAGAATTTGGTAGAAGTATGAGGCATGCTGTGACACATTTCCCATTCCACAAGGGGCCCGTGGGCGCAGGGGAGCAGGGTAGATGATGTGAGACCAGCTTTTCTAGCCACCTGTCAGAGCTGTGAGCTCAGGGTACACACTGGACCCAGCTGTACCTAGCTGCCAGCACTGCCCCCATTTGCGTAGCCATAGTCTCAGTGTTAAAGTCTGCCCCATCTTGTCCCCTGCAGGGACCTTTGCTATCATGTCTGTGATGGTGGGTAGTCTGACAGAATCCATGGTCGTGGATGAGACTGTCCGGCAGAACACAAACTCCACCATCGAGGATGCGCGTGTGCAGCTGGCCTCCACGCTTAGTGTCCTGGTGGGCCTCTTCCAGGTGCGGGACGCTTGGGAGTCGTGCCCCCACCCCATTCCCTGGGCAGATGCCTGTCACCCTGCTCTTCCTCTTTACTCATCCCTTCTGATCGCATTTGTCCTGGGCCACCCCTACTTCCCTTGACTGTCCCTGGCCATCCCACAGGTGGCACTGGGCCTGGTGCAGTTTGGCTTTGTGGTCAACTACCTGTCTGAGCCACTGGTGCGCAGCTACACCACAGCTGCATCTGTCCAGGTCTTTATCTCACAGCTCAAGTATGTGTTTGGGCTCCAGGTGAGCAGCCGCTCAGGGCCCCTGTCCCTTATCCAGGTGAGTGAGTGTGGCCGGGGGCTAGGGTGTGCTAGGGCCCGTGACCTCGAGTACTAGCTATGACTCCACTCCTCAGACTTTCATAGAGGTCTGCCAGAAGCTGCCCAAGACTGTGATTGGCTCCATGGTCACTGCGCTTGTGGCTGGGGTGGCGCTTGCGATGGTGAAGATACTGAATGAGAAGCTGCATCGGCGCCTGCCTCTACCAATACCTGGGGAGCTGCTCACGGTTCGCACTGCAGGGGATGGGGAGAGGGGCAGGTGAGGATGGACCCTGATCATGCAGGAGATTCTCCAGATTCTAGAGGGCCAGCTCCTGTGGCCACTGAGGACTCCTGGGTACTGAGGCGAGCACAACAGAAAGCCCACGTTTGGCTTCTTCCCCTCAGACAGCATCTTTCCCCAAATGGTAGTGCCTCTCCCCCATCTCAAGAACTCCTTACACGTAGCCTGTAATCCCAGCACTTGGGAGGCTGAGGCAGGAGGATCACTGCAAATAGCTAGCCTAGGCTACAAAGTGAGTTCAAGGACAGCCTGAAATGCATAGCCAAACCCTGTCTCAAGGAGACAAAAAAAAAATAAAAGGAGCACGTTACTCCTTGGAAGGCTTGACCTCAGGGTCTTCCCCTTCTCCCCTAGAATGGCTTGTCTGTCTCCCTGCTGCTCACACTGGCACCTGCCTCCCCTGGCTGTGTCTTCTCCCCACAGCTCATTGTAGCCACAGGCATCTCCTATGGCGTGAACCTGGACAGCAGATTTAACGTGACCGTCGTGGGCTCCATCCCAGCAGGGTGAGCTGTTACCTCCAGCTGGCTGGGATGGGTCAGCAGCCAGGACGGTTCTTCAGCCTCACAGATGCTTCTTCCAGGCTGATAGCCCCTGTGGCCCCCAACCCTGAGCTGTTCGCAAAGCTGGTGGGAAATGCCTTCGCCATTGCCGTGGTCGGGTTCGCCATTGCCATCTCCCTGGGGAAGATCTTTGCCCTGAGACACGGCTACCGAGTGGACAGCAACCAGGTCTAGACAGTGTGGGGCAGGGAGGGGACGTCCTACAGAGGCGCCAGCCAATTGCAGGAGGGAGCATCAGGCAGGGCGTGGGGACAGTGAGGGGGAAAGCAGCCCAGCCTTGGAGGCTGGTGGGGGGTAGGGGTGGATGGCACACCTGCCTGGGCACAGTGGGATGGCAGCCGGCGCCTTTACCATACTCCCCCACCAGGAGCTGGTGGCCCTCGGCCTCAGTAACTTCATTGGAGGCTTCTTCCAGTGCTTCCCTGTGAGCTGCTCCATGTCCCGGAGCCTGGTACAGGAGACCACCGGGGGCAACACACAGGTGGGCCGAGGCGCGGGCAGAGGCGTGTTTACATCTGTGTGCGCCCTGCAGGGCCGGTGGTGCCACTGTTTGCCCCCGCCCCGCAGGTTGCTGGAGCAGTCTCTTCCCTCTTCATCCTGCTCATCATCCTGAAGCTTGGGGAGCTCTTCCAAAAACTGCCCAAGGTGAGCGTAGTCTTCTGTACCAGACTTCAGGCCTTGGCCAAGCCAGGCGCCCTGGTCGGTCTATCCAGTCTTGCTGAGGTGAGGGAAGGGAGACAAGACCATGCCCTGGTTTTCAGCACTGGAATTTTCTGGGTGAAGTCTGGAGTCGGGGGTCAGGGATTAGAACTCCTGAGTCAGATCCGAGTCGCGCAGGTTGGAGCGCTTGGTCTGGGTCACACCTGGACGGCTGAGCTTGGCAGCATCTGGGCACCGCTCAGCGGCCCTGCTGGCACCCTTCCTTCCCCAGGCCGTTCTGGCGGCCACCATTATTGTGAACCTGAAGGGGATGTTGAAGCAGTTCAGTGACATATGCTCCCTCTGGAAGACAAATCGAGTTGACCTGGTGAGAGGCCTGGGAACCCAGGGTGGACGGGTGGCCTTCAGCCTGGTCACCCCTCCAGACCCCTTGACCCCTGCTGCTCTCTTTCCAGCTTATCTGGCTCGTGACCTTTGTGGCCACCATCCTGTTGGACTTGGACCTCGGCCTGGCAGTTGCAATAGGCTTCTCCCTGCTGCTCGTGGTGGTCCGGACGCAGCTGTGAGTCAGGCCTCTCACTCCTTCCGTCTCTAGCTGGTGAGGCGGGGCGGCCGCAGGGCTCCCCAGCCATCCCTGCAGTTCCTTAGCGTGCTGCCTCGGCTCCCTGTGTTTCCTCCTCTGCAGGCCCCGCTACTCTGTCCTGGGGCAGGTGCCAGACACAGACATTTACCGAGACGTGGCAGAATACTCAGAGGTGTGCGGCGGGGGTGGGGGGCGGTGGGGGGAGGCTGTGGGTGGGGTGTGACAGAAAGAGTGGGTCCTTGTCAATCCCTTCACGGTGACAAGGGCCCTGAGACTGACAGCACTTTGGCTTTGGTGCTTAGGATTTCAAGGTAGGAGGAGCTGGCGAGGCACAGAGAGGGAGAGAGAGGAAGAGAGAGGGGTAGAGACAGGATAGAGATGGGTCTGGGGAACTGAGGAGACTCAGTCTTGGGGGCAGCAGCCCTGGGTCAGGAATATGAGGTGTTGGGGTCTTGGGGCATCAGATGTAGGGAAGTCCCCAGTTTGCTCACTTCCTTTGAAGTCAAATGCGGAAACAAAGTGTGCAGGCAGAGTTGTGGGATACAGTAAGCCCCTTCTCCTGGCACAGTCTCAGCGGCTGAGGGCATGCTGGTTAGATAGGATGAGGGGTGGACCAAGGAGTCTGAGGGCTGAGAGAGGACATAGGGAGCGTCCTGGCGGAGAGGGGTACCGCGTTTCAGCAGAGTCCTGGGCTGCATCCTGAGCAGTGGGGTCTGGGAAGCCGGAGTAGGAACAACAGCTTAGAATGGGTCTTGTCACCTATAGAAGCACACCGCAGGACAGATTGGAGACCCCGACAGGAGGGCAAAGGGGAGGAGAGGGGGAGAGGGGAAGGGAGAGGGTCAGGCAGGACAGGCAGGCAGAATGACCAGGGCTCTTGGCCCGAGCTCCAGGAGGAGGGTGAGGAAGACAGGCTCGGGCCACTCTGGGGAGGAGAGGCAGAAGGGGACAGCTCGGCTCACCGCTCCCTGCCCTGCCTGTCCCCAGGCCAAGGAGATCCCCGGTGTGAAGGTCTTCCGGTCCTCAGCCACCTTATACTTTGCCAACGCTGAGCTCTACAGTGACGCACTCAAGCAGAGGGTGAGGCCAGGTCTCCTAGAGGGTGTCCGAGAGCCCTGAATGTCCCCACGGTGCCCAGTCCCCTCCTCTGACCTTTGCCTGTAGTGCGGGGTGGATGTCGATCATCTCCTGGCCCAGAAGAAGAAGCGACTGAGGAAGCAGGAGCTGAGGCTGAAGCGACAGCAGAAAAACAAACAGGCAGGGTCCCTTTCAGCTGCTGACTGCTGGCCCTGCCCTGCAGCCACCCAGTGCCCTCTGTTGGCCCCAGCTGACCTTTGCCCTGGCCCCTTCCTCTTGCTCTGCTTTTCCCTATGCACCTGCCCTGCTGCTTCCATCCGTCGTTCTCCCAGCTTCCAGGCTCCTGACTCCTCAGCCCTGCTGCTGGGCCTCCCCTTTCTCCCTCAGTCCTCCCGCCCTGGCCTGACTCTGCCCGGTGTGCTGTTTTGTTATTTTTGTCTCCTGTTCTGGTGGCAGCATGGACCATCCCCTTCCCCTCCATGTCCATGGCTGCTCCCAGCATCGGCCAGAACTGCTGCCTTCAGCTTGTCCCACAGCATTGGTCCTGGCCACTACCTGTCCAGAGTCACCAGGAGTGACTCCAGACCTGCCTGGCATGTTGTCAGATGCACCTGGGAGAGCTCCTTTCTGTCCCCTCTTCGCCTGTCTAGGCTGCCCCTCCCAACGGCACCTCGGTTTCAGTCAATGTGGACACCAGCCTTGGAGACATGAAGGGCAGTGGCGTGGAGGACTCCAGGGCTAAGGTGAGGCTGGGGCAGGAGAGCAGGCGCAGCAGGAGTCACAGAGACGCAGGCTGCACACGTGTCCCATGGAGGAAAGCCATGGGCCTGGGGGCTGTGGGCTCAAGGGCATTGTGCCTACCGCAGGAGGAAGGGGTGATGGCTCAGATGCTGTGACAGACCCCAGTGGTACAGAGCTGTGCTGTGGCTCTCTTGTCTGCGATCTCAGGCTTGGACGAAGACCCAGAATTTATGGGTGTCACAGACCCCAGTCTGTGCTCACTGGGTGTACAGGGTTGGAGGGGATGCTGAGCTCAGGTGGAGATCAGGCAGGTCGTCTGTGGCTGTCTGTCCACATGGACAGTTAATCTGTTTGGTCTGTCCCGGGGCCCTGCCCATCCTACCCTGAGGATGCAACGCCTTCCCTTCTAGTGCCCCTAGTAAGTGTAGGCCCTGGAGGTGACAGAGCGGTATATGCATGTCCACGTGTGCACTTCTGCGTGTCCTGTGCTTGTCCCTCCTGTCTCTGGGTACATACCTGGCTCCCCCACATCTGCACCTTCCGTGCCTTCTGCATACCCCGTATTGTGGGTGTTCCACACGTGCTCCCGTCTCTGACGATGGAGCACTACCTGCGTTGGCACCCTCGTGGGCAGCCCTTCTGCGTGTCTGCCTCCCCTGTAGGAGAGCCCAGCGAATGAGCTGGAGGATGTGGCAGTCAGTGGGCAAGAAGATGCCAAGGCCCCGGATGTGTCCACGCTGAAGGCCCTCGGCCTGCCTCGACCAGACTTCCACACTCTCATCTTGGACCTGGGGGCCCTCTCTTTTGTGGACACTGTGTGCATCAAGAACCTGAAGAATGTAAGGGGCCATGGGCAGGCCACCCCTCCAGGCTCCACTCTGACCCTGTCAGTGGCCCCGAGAGCCCTATGAGTCTCCTGATCTCCCAGAACCCTCCAAGGTCCCCCTTAAAGCCCCTCCCCTAGCCTGCCCAGTTGCCCTCTGAGCTCACCTTTTCTATTGCAGATTTTCCGTGACTTTCGTGAGATCGAGGTGGAAGTGTACATCGCAGCCTGCCACAGTGCGTTGGCTGGGGCCACAGGAGCAGACCAGGAAGAGGGTGGGATGCTTTGGCCAGGGGTTTGTCAGGCAGCACAGAGAGAAAGAAGCCAGAGGTCAGAGGTGTCCTGGGAGGCAAGAGTGACTGGTGTCCGGCCATAGTCCCAGGGGTGACAGGTGTTGTGCATTCCAGGGCTCCCGGGGACTGGTGTTCCTGGTGGGCCTGAGAGTCAGGGGAGATCTCGCCTGCAGGCCCTGTGGTCACCCAGCTTGAGACTGGGCACTTCTTTGACGCATCCATCACCAAGCAGCATCTCTTTGTCTCCGTCCATGATGCTGTGACCTTTGCCCTCCAGCACTCCAGGTCTGGCCCCAGAAGCCCTGTTTCGGTGAGCTGTTTCTTGTTAATCTGTTGCATGCCCCTGTACTGACCCTACTTGCAGGAATTTTATCCTGTCTACGGTGGCTGTGTTCCCAGTGAACCTGTTAGTCTTCCCCCCACCCCCACCCTGCCTGTGGATAAGGCTGCTCCTGGGGCAGGGGGTGTGGCTGGCAGGGGAGGGATGGCTTGGGATGTTCTTTGGAAACCGACTGGAGGCCCCCCTCCTCTGCCCACTCAGGCCACCAAACTCTGACTGTGCTGCCAGCTGCCCGACACTGCCTACCTCTGGAGGTTGTGATGGAGCATCCTCGAGAAGCCCCCACCTCGGCCACCTCCAGGAGTCCCCCAGGAGTCCCCTCCGCGCGCGCACACACACACACACACACACACACACACATAACTCAGGGATGGAGGTCCTGGAACTCCACGTTCAGTGCTTGCGGCCCGGGGCAGAGTGCTGCAGCCAGGCTGGCCTTGGCTGGGTGGAGGGAGGAGCCAGTGTGTATTTTCAGGCTCAAGAATAAAGACGTGTCTGCTCATTCCAGACTCTGCCGCCGGCGGGTCTGGGTTTGGCCGGGTGTCTCGTGATCCACAGCTCCGGCTATGACCCTTCTCGAGCCTCAGGAAAAGAGGGTGGGGACAGAATCTGGGGAGATCTGGAGAGAGCAGATTCAGGCAGAGAAGGGGCAGAGCGGGGGTGGGGGTGGTTAGAGGCCATTCCCAGGCCTGGGTTTCTGGCCAGCCACACACAGACAGCGCTCGGATCATGGCTGGAAGACGGTTGCCGTTACAGCTGCTTCTCAGGAATCTTCTGTTGTCAGGGATACCCAGGAGGCAGCATGGCAGAGTGGGTGCCACTAGGCAGTCTTGGGGTGTGTGGAGTAGATCCCTAGCACCCCACTGAGGAAGAACAGTAACTTACTGGTGCTGCTGATCTGCTTTTAAAAAAGAGTGCCCTTTAGGGTGTGGAAAAAGAAAAAAGAAAAAGAAAATAAGAGTGCCAGACGTGGTAGTGCATACCTATAATCTCAGCACTTAGGAGGCAGAGGCAGGAGGATCATGGTGAGTTTGAGACCAGCCTGAACTATATCCTGAGACCTGGTCTCAAGGTTGCCTGTGCTTACGATGAGATCCCAGATGCTGTCAGCCAGGGAGCGTGCTGGCTTTGCCACCAAACGCCAGCATCGGCAGGGAGGCTCCACCCAGGTGATGGAGGATGTACATGGGGTGCTGGAACCTTCCTGGGCTTCTGAGTCCTCCTGAGCAGTGAGGAATGGCAGCAGCGCTCCCCTCACGGGCTGCTCAGACACCCAGAAAGGCTCAGAACGGTGCAGGGCTCAGATCAGCTGCTCAGAACCTGTGGGCTTTGCCATTGTCCTGTCTGGGCAGGGCCAGGCCCTGTGCTGAGTGCTGGTCTTAGTCCTGACAGAGACAGAGGCTGCCTTGCCCGCCACATCACCCAGGTACTCTTGCCTAGTCCTATTTTTATCGTGACCCATGCTGGTGCCTGGCACGGTATCTATAAAGCACCCGGACCCCTGCCAGAACCTCAGAGCTCTTTGCCCTGTCACACTGCTTTCTGGCACCAGGAACGGGAGATCAGTAAATACTGGTAGAATGAGACCTGGAGACTAGAGTGGCAGACAGACCTCAAACAAGGAGTCACAGAGAGGCAGGAAAAAAAAAACCCATGAAACAAAAAACCACCCAGTCACTTTGGAGAGAAGAGACTCTGTTACCCAACAAGGTCATGGGACAGATGCTCAGGGAGGTAGTGACACTTGAATGGAAACTCCAGCTGTGAGAAAGTGCCTCCAAGCTTGGCTTATTTGTGTGTATGTATCTTTAGGTACCAGAGATTGACCCAGGACCTTTGCACTAAGCTATGTCCCAGAACTATTTTTTTGTTTTTTTTCTTGAGACAGGGTCTCACTGTGTAGTTCAGGCTGGTCTTGAACTCTGGCAGTCCTCTTGCCTCAGCCTCCTGAGTGCTGGAATTACAGGTGTGCACCACTATGGCCCTTTTATTTTTAGATTTTGAGACAGGGTCCTGCTAAGTTGTCCAGGCTGGGCCTGAGTCTGAGATCCTGTGCCTCGGTCCCCCAGAGTGTTGGCCACCACACGTGCTGCCTTGCCTGGCCCTTTGGCTCTTTGCTGATGGTGAGGAGAGCCATCGTTCCAAGTGCTGATTCTTTGCAGGGTGGCCAGAGGGGCTGGGCCGGGGTCAGCCTGTGGAGCAGCTCAGGTGCCCTCTGCTTGACAGGCCTGGAGGGTGCCGCCCTGTGCAGAGCAGCGGGCTTTAGGGGTCATGGTGCTGTGTTAGGTTTTTGGTGGCTAAGGGGAGGCAGAGGAGGAATGAAGCACTCCCTAAGGACCTCGACCTGCCATTCTTCCCCAGCCCTGGAACTTAGGCCCTGGATCCTCTTTTCTAGAGGGCCCCTCAGGAAGGCCCTGGGCCCAGCTGGAACCTGTGGCCTCAGAGCAGGGCCTGCTCTTGGGGGAGGGGTGTTTGCTCGTTGCCAAGCGCCTGGGTTCCGGCCTCCAGCAGTGGCCATAGATATGCTGCAGGCATTGTCCCTACTTTCCTTGCTGCTCCTGCTGGCAAAGCCTGTTCCTACCTTCCCCTGGTCACAGCCCTTCTGGTACCTGTTGAAACTGGACTTACGGCCCTGGGAGTGTGAGCCAAACAGCCCGGAGGCCTGTGGGGGCTCCCTGGGCTGTCCTGGCTATTGGACCAGCCTGGGAAGGAACCGCATCTACCCCGTGGCTGGGGCCATGATCACCACCACCATGATGCTGGTGATGGGTCGTCCGATGCTGCACCGGTGGCGTTCACAGGTGACCGTGGGTGGGGAGCGCAGAACTTGTCCTCAGTACCTGTCTCCACTCATGTCCATTGGGCCCGTGGCATCTGCCTAGCCCCTCCCAGCATCTTGTCTGTGGCTCTGTGGGCCTCCTGCCTGGCCTCTCCCTGCCCTGCTCCTTATTGTTCCTGCATCCGTCCACAGGTCTCCATGGCTACAAGCTGTCCATTTCCGACCAGTCCCTGTAGCTGCCCTCCTCCTTCAGCAACCCCTTAGTACCCCCTTGCTCATCCAGCCCCATGACTGCCCTAGTCCACGGCAAGCCCTCAGGCTCATCACCGGTCTCTTTTCCCAACCCTTTGCCACTGCCCTGTAGCCCTACACCCTTCCACTAGCTCTGCCGCCACCCCCTCCACTCACTCCCATCTCTTTGTCCGATTCTCAGCACCCGCAGGTGACCACTAGCACCTCTGGAGCCTCGAGACGGCAGATTCCAATCTCAGACCGCACTTTGCTCCTCAGGGTCCTGCACATGCTGGATGCCCTCCTGTCCCACATAGAGGGACATCTGCAGCACCTGGCCACCCGGCAGTGCAAATAAAGGAGACTACCCCATCTGGGTGACCTGGCGCACGTGTCTCTCTAATGACCAGGCGCAAGGAGCCAGGTGGCCTGAGACCCTATTCTATCCAGGCCTGTCAGGGCCCTGTGACCCTTTCCATGCTTGGACCTAGTGGACCCATTGAGGGCTTGGTGCCTGGCATGGGTGGGCAGTGGGCCTAGATGGCCACTCTGTCAACGGCCCTTCCCTCCCCAGGGCTCCCACCCGCACACCTCCCCTTCTCTAGCCTACCCAGGAACGGGGACCTTCAGTGAGGGGCCAGTAGGGTGGGAAGGGGAGTCCATCCAGGGCCACCAGAGGAGGCAACAACATGCCTAGTTCTGCGAGGACTGTGGGTACACAGGGGAGGCCACGGGCAGAGCCACGGCCGTGGGCTGTGTTCGGTCCTCTGTCACATTGTCGAGGAGGGGAGCGGTCATCTGTGAAGGGCCTTGTGTGCCAGCTGAGGGTCTCGGGCTCTTGTGTGGTTGTGGTGTGCTGAGCAAAGGCCTGGTCCTGGGAGGAGCAGGGAGCAGTGATGAGGCTGGGAGCCCAGAGACTCTAGATGGAGACTGAGAACTCTGGGCCCCAGTTCCTGTGTGGCCAAACCCTCTGTTTCTACCACCTCCGAGGCTGATGGGGAGCTGACCTCATGATGTCACTTCTGCCACCAAAACCAGCTGGTTCTGGTTCCTTCTGCCCCAGCCTTGCCAGGCCCTCCTGAAGGGGTCACTGCTCTGAGTCCCCAGATCCTCGGTTCCTTCCCAGGACTCCACTTCCCTCTCAGCTCAGGTCCAACAGCCCCAGCGTGGAGATGGCTCAGACTTGCCCTGTATCTGTCAGTGTTTTACTAGAGAAACGTCTAAAAGGTGCCCAAATGTGTAAGAACTTACAAGACCAGCTTACAATGCCAGCCACAGAGCTGGGTGAGGAAGAGTGCAGAGGGTGTCTGCACACTGGAGACTGAAGGATTCAGTCCAAGGTCTGGAGCTCACTGCAGTGTCCCGAGTGAGGCTATTTCAGGAGGGTCTGCCATGGAAGGCTGAAGAGTGTGTGCTGGAAGCCAGGAGATGATGTCCAAGGGGAAGAGGAAGACAAGCTCCTCTCAAGAACAGAAGCAGATCCTTCCTTCCTCACTTCCCCTTTGAATGATCCAGGCATTGAGCTACCCAAGGGTGGGTCTCCTACACCATAGGCAGTGAAATTGCTGAGCTGATTTAATTAAGCTTCTAAACTTTTCAAGTTGACACATTCAACTGTTACATGCCCTGATGCCTGAATGGCCCCTTGTCCCCATGGGCCCAGAAGAAGAGTGACTTCCCCAAGGGGGCCCTCACCTCTTTCCTCCCTTCCATCAGAGGTGATCCGAGTTGAGTTGGGCCTGAAGCACACGCATCTTTATGACATCTGTTTTAGAAGAACACATTACAAATTCAAAACAGAAGCAGAGGTGGGTTAACATACAATGAGAACAGAGCTAGACGGTGTAGCTCAAGAGTAAGCCTGGGCTTAGCACATGTGAGGCCTTGGGTCTTTCCCAGCAAACCAACAGAACAAAACAAAACAAACCCCCAGATGTGCGGTGCTCCCCTGAAATCCTGGCCACTCAGGAAACTGAACCAGAAGGACCACGAGTTCAAGGCCAGCCTGGGCACCTTAACAAGGCTGTTTGTCTCAAAACAAACCAAATACATAAAAAAGCCCAGGGATGAGCTCAATGAAGGTGTGCCCCCGAGTTCAACACCCAGTGCAGTGCTGGGGAAGAAAAGATGGGGGGCATAACAAAAGACTGACAGATACTACAATAGGAAATTCAGAAAAATAACACTGGTGCGTGTGCTGACGCATTCCTGTAATCACCCCTACCCCAACACACACGCTTTCTGGCTTCTCTCTTATGATCTGCACAGAAAATAGTTTTAGCTGGGCGTGGTGGTGAGGGCCTATAAGCCCAGCACTCGAGAGTCTGAGGCAGAAGGAACACTGTGAGTTCGAGGCCAGCCTGAACTGCATAGTGAGACCCTGTCTCAAAAAATAAAATAAAAATCAATTATTTTTAAAAAAGAAAAAGGAAAAAACAAGACAAACCAAAGTATGTCATGTAGAGGTACAAATTCTCTATGATGGACATGATCATTGTATATACCTGAATTAGACCAATAAACTTAATTGAATTTTAAAAAGATTTTATTTATAGAGGCTTTCTTTGGGGGGTATATTTTTCATATTGCAATTAGAAAAATAACTTAGTCCTTTTAAAATAGTTTGTTGAAATTTGTATTCTAATTTGGACAGTTTAGGAAAGTTAGTTTTACTTCCTCACCTGTCTTGGTAAATTGCCCAGGCTGGCCTCGAACTTGCAGTCTTCCTGCCTCAGCTCTCCATGTAGCTGGAATTACAGGTCTGCACCACTAAACTGGCTCAGATGAGCTTAATTTTTCAAGTTTTATGAAAATACTCGCCCCTCTGGGCCAACAACGGTGAGGCTTCTCTCAGGGCCTGACGGTGACGGGCGTGAAGGCTGAGCTTCTCCAACCTATTGTTGGGTCCAACTCTGCACTCTGCAAGGTGTGGGGAGCACCGTTTGCTGGCCCTGCATGGTGAGGTGCGTGTATATGGTTGGCCACAGGAGGTCTGCCCCTCCCAGGGGGGAGTGATGGTGGTGAACACACTTGAAAAGACAGTGACGGACCGCTGGCACCTGAAGGATGAGTGGCGGGAGGAGCTCCAGTCAGAAAGACAAGCAGATGGCAGTGCCAGGTGGGGGACACAGCACGACCTGCTCCTGGAGCCACGGGGTGCTCAGGATTTCACAGCAAAGGTGTTCCGGGGGCAGAGGGACGGGGCTGGGGAGGGACAAGTTGGTGACTCCTACAGAGGGCGTGGTGCGTGGAATAATAATTACATAAACATGTCCAGGTCCTGATCCCTGGAACCCATGACTGTGTCACCACGAGTGGGAGAAGTAACTTTACAGATGGAATTAGGGAGAGGAATTTTAAAAGGGGCGATCACTATGGGTTATGTCGCGGGCCCAGTGTGATTCCATGAGGCCCGAGAAAGCAGAGGAGGAGGCCAGGAGCTGGTTGGAGACTCACAGTGTGAGATTCACTTGACCCTTCACGTGTAGCTGAGGATCCGAGAAACCCAGAGGGGTCCTGGAAGCAGGGAGGACCCTCAGTGACAGGCAGCCCAGAAACAGGAACCCCAGTCCTCCAGCCAGTGGGAAGTAACTGCTGCCAACATCCTTAATGCCCCCTAAGATCTGGACAGGGATGAAGTCCTGAGGACGCCTGGAGTTCAGCGCAGTGAAACCTACCTTGGAGGCCAGCGCACACCCGGTGAGGTGACAAATGTGTGCTGCTCTACGT
>PVJX010017465.1:0-38406 GCA_004027295.1 Dolichotis patagonum
CTGGGGATGTGGCAGAGGTTGGAAGGGGAAACTTGGCAAGCCAATACATAGTAACATTAAGTCTTGCCTTACAAAAAAACGCAGTGGTTGAAGAAAACAACGGTAGAGTGAGATTAATGTAAAAAATAATTATTACTGATTTATCATTTTCAAGAATACATTTAAGGACAAAGTCAATTGCTTTTTTTTTTTTTTTTTTCTTTTTTGGTACAGAGGAGCAAGGGGAGACTGTGTCACTAACAAATTAAGATATCACATAATGCAGGTATTTCTCCCCCAAAAGATCTATTTCACTGCAGGCCAGGTTAGGGTTCTACCCTGTATTTGAACTTCTTTTCCCTCAGTAAGATAACCATTAACATAGTATAGAGCAAAACATTTGGTTTCATATAAGTATTAGCAATAATGCACTATAATATGCATTCAAAAGTGTCAGCTCAAAAAGAACATCGTACAGTAAATACTAAATCTTTAAGACAAGGGCAACACTGAAGATAGTTGGACAAGAACTGTGATTTACCAAGCTTCTTTAAAAATACATCTTAATACATACATAATAGTGGAGGCAGTACCCATCTTCCTACCCTCAACAATTCAATTTAATTAACACTCAGGATACTTGATGTCTCTATCCACCTCGTTCTCTTTGTCCAATTACAGTTTCTGCAATAGGACTCCAGAGGGGCATGACTTAGAGTTCATCCCAATAAGTAGCTTAAGGAAGCCAAAGATTTATAAAATAAGATGGCTTTTGAGGAGGCAAAAGAAGAAATAGAAATATTTTAATAGTTTTTATCTGTATTGCATTATTTCCCTGCACTAAGTACAGTAATTGGCACATCGTAGACAATAGATAAGCACCTATTAAATAAATCAACATCCATACTTTCTATTAGAAAAAATTATTTTAAATAGAAGATGGCATCCATATATACTTTCCCAAATAAAGGTCATCTGTCCTTTATCTCTTCCCCCAAATCCTACAAATTACAAAAGATAAATAGATAAATATCTGTAACTATATATTTAATGCCTAAATATATATGGCATGTTAACATTTAAGCCAGTGTAGACCAGAATTCCACTTATTCAATCTTTATGCATACCCTGGAGTAGATTAATAATTCCTTATATATTCAACTACACAATAAGTTCATTTTTTTTTTCTTGCAATACTGGGAATAGAACTCAGGGCTTCATGCATACCAGGTATGTTTCTACCACTGAGCTACAATCCCAACTCCAGTAAACTCACTTCTGTTAAAAATATTTTTTCTACAATATAAAATGTTTTGTGTTTCCAAAATTTGGAACTGAGAATTAAAAGACTAGGTCCTTAGTCTTCCTTACAAAAAATGCTGTCATATCTACACACCAAGTGGAAATGTAGAATATATGATCTCAAAGATCTGGAAGTGTTCATTTGCTTAACTATAGTAATTTATCAAAACATCATTCTGAAGACTTCAAATATATACAATTTTTAAAGGTGACAGGAAGCATAACATTCAAGGTAGATCCTTGACTAACATGTGCAAGGTCCTGGGTTCAAACCTCAGTACCTCAAAAGAAAAAAAAGGAAAAAGAACAAGCATGGTAGATTTTGCCCATGAAATCTGACAAGACCTCACTATGATGGGATAATTGTTGGATGATAAGAGTCTCAGGTAAGGTCCAGGGGAGCAGGTGGGCAGAAGGCGTTAGAGGAAGTGTCAAAGAAACAAAGAAAACGTCCAGGGACCACAATGAGAAAACCCAAAACAGTGTCTGTATTTTAGAAGCAGTATAAATAGTGTTACTCAGCATTATTTCTGCCACAAAATAATGAATAAAAATGTAAAGGCACTCATCAAAGCTTCTTTGCTTGTTTAGAGAAAGTCATTAAAAATCCCCAGTAGCTCTTAAAATAGAAATTTCAAGAAGTAAAAAGAAAACACAGTATCTTATTTTAAAAAGGAAAAGGGTACTATTTAATGATATTTTCCTGGGAGCAGTTTTGCAACACTCCATCTAAATTATGCTATCTTAGGAAATGGATGAACCCTGACTCTGTGTTTCCAGCTCTCCCTGTGGGTGTACAGGGTAGAGAGGTGGAGAGAGCACAAACCAGAACAAGGAGCGGAGGCAGAGGCCAGAGTGCCTCTGGGAGCTGGGCTTCAAGGCCAGATGCCTGGCCATCATCCACAGGTGCCCCCTTGTACAGTGTGATCTTGGCCAAACTGTTCTGCCTCTATAGTTCGGTTTGCTCCCTTGAAAGTGGAGATTTACAAAGTTGGTGATAGGATTAAATGAGGACTCCTGCAATGCATTTATCATAATGCTTGGTATTTCCCAGGTATTTAACCAACACTCAGCCACCACTGTACCATGATGATTATGAGTCTCCCATCTGTGTTGCCCTTGACCAAGTCATTTTGCCTTTCAGTGGACTATCTTCTAATATGCAAAATGAGAATAACAATATCTGCCTCACAGGTCTGTTAGGAGCTCAAGTGAGACAACATGAGGACACAGCTGGAAAGCATAGGATTAAATTAAAAAGGATTTAGAAAGTTTAGAGACTTTAGCTCAAACAATTATATGATAATATTTTTTCTATAATTCACAACTTTACATATACAAAGCATGATTGAAAAATATGGTAACTGTTTACACTTTTAAAATGTAATACAGTAAAAGATATATTATCATGAATCCCCCTCAAAATCCTCCCCTTCACTTCAAACACATTTATTCTACCATTCTTGCTTGCCACTTCCCAGTGCAGTTCTAGAAGTCCTCTTTCCTGAGTCTTTAGTTAACACTGTCCTGTCTGCTTTGATATCTATAATCAATTCAAAAGTTTTCCCTTTCATGTCGTTCTGATTTTGGGAAAGAGCCAGAGTCACACAGTGCCAGATCCAGTGATGGTGGATGAGGACGCACCGTCATGTTTCCACTAGCTGCCTGTCCAGCTGGATGGCACTCGGCAGCAGCATTCACCATACGTTTTTATCATATCTCATAAAGACACTCATCAAAGAAGACTTCAAAAGCACATCAGAAAGCGGCAAAAATGATAGCAAGGGGAGTGTCTTTACGAGGACCAATAGCAATGTATCATTTACTGTAATTTTTAAATTTAAACATTGATGGTATATTTCAATCACACCTCGAATCGTTTATGCTTTCTTCTTTTTCTTTAAACAAGGTGCTCAAAAACTTAAAACATGTGTTAAGGAAGAAAAAATCTCTTCCTTAATACTCACTCATAGATAACAATAAATCCTGCCATAATATGCTGCTCAGATACAAATTAGAAACTCAAGACAATGGTTCTTTCATGGCTCTGCATTTTCCCAGAACAATAAAAAAGACTGAAATAAGAACAAGCACTGTATTTAGTGGTGTGTGGCACCCGCTCACCATGCCAGTTTTACTTAAGTACATTTGTTACACTGTCCCATGGTTTTTGTAGTTGAGGTTATGATGGGCTCTCTGGAGTGAAGAGCCATCCCTCTGTCTGCAACCCGCCTTCTGTTTTCGCATTAGTAGATCAAAGCCAATCGTAATGGGAACCCTCACAAGTGCTATGCAGAGGGGCTCAATGTGGTGCTGCATCTGAAAGAGCTTGGGGTTGAATAGTTCTAATTTGTACAAGAGTGAAAACAGCCGAACAGCAGCACCCATGAGATTTAATGACCATGGAGAAAGGGCAGCAGGGTGGAATTTAACTCCATTGTGAAATCATGAACCACAGCCTGGCTACAGACACAAGAGTTCAGCAAAAAATCACCAAAGAGTATTTTGTATATTTCCTATTTTATTATTTGTAAATTGTGTTCATCCTGTAAGTAAAATGTGTTAGAGATTTATGAATGTATTCTTATGTATACATTGCTTTTAGGGAACCAATGTTAAACATTTACTAGTATTTCGCTGGTGATTTTTGTAAACTCTCTAGAAACAGTTCTCTTTAGAGGAAAGTGTCAAGTAGTAAAAAAGTAAATGAATCCTCATCCACTAGCTGGAAGCAAGTAGAAATAAGAAAAAAAGAAAAAAAATTACAAAGAAATTACTTCATTTTTCTTTTAATTAGATTCATTAAATAACAAAACAAAATTATGACCTTTTTAAAAGCTGTTTTTACTAGCTGTTTATCAAAATAACCTATGCTCAGAATATAAACATGCATGTATAAATCAAAGTGACCCAAAGATCAAGTTACGGTGGGTGATATTAGATTAAAACCTTTTTTATAATTTCATTTTTCCTTCTGTGTCACAAATATCTTTCTGTATCACTAAATGCAAATTTATAGCATCATTTTAGCTAAGTAATGTCTGGTTGTATGAATGTTTTGCAAAATATCCATTTCCTATTTATCATTGTGAATTTCATTTGTGTAAATTTTCTCTATCATAAACAATGCACTGAACTAAGTGTACTTTGTATACTTGTCCAATTATTTTATTACGATAAATTTCCAAACATAGAATTTCTTGATCAAAGAAGTGCATATCTTAAAATTTGATTCCAATTGTCAAAGTTCCCTGCAGAAATACTGTGCTAAGAGAGAAAATGTGTTATTTCACTCATGTCATATTCTGCTCATTAATTTATTTATCCACTTATTCAAAAAACATTTGAGACTCTACTATTATCAAGCACTAGACATGCATTGGGATTAAAAAAAAAAAAATTAGGTTCCTGATCGCAGAGAACTTATATTCAAATAGAGGAGACAGAGAAGTGATAAAGAATGACAAGGACAAGAGGCTTTCAAATGGAGACCTGAGTGAAGAGGAATCAGGGTGATACAAATTTGAGAGGAAAAAAACATATTTCACACACATTAAATAGCAAATTATTTGTTAGGTTGAACGTTGAATCATGAGCATTTATTGATTGATCAGTTTCATCTTTTTTGAGTTACCCTTTGTTATTTTTCTATCATATTTATACTTCCTTAATGATATATCTTTATATATTGAGAACATTAATCTTTCCTTACAAATTACTTTCCTGATTGCATTTTCTCCCCCCACTCCCCCGTGTTTTGCCAGGCTGAGTTGGAATCCTGGGCCTCTGGGCGCACACTCCCGCGGAACTACACCCTACCCATCTCTGTCTTTGATTGTGTTCCAGGTGCATGGCTTTGCCCAGATGAGCACCCCTTTCCTTTATGGTTTTTTAGCTTTGACATCAAATTTAGAAATTTGATGTCAAATTCTGGACCTGTTCTGAACCAAGAAGACAGCAGCACTTTTTCCTAGTATTTTTATCAACTTTGTTTTCCATTTCAACATTTAATCCACTTCAAATTTATTTTGGTATCTGGCACTGAAATAGAGATCAGCTACTTTTGTTCCAAATACTTAGCAAGATACCTCAAGATCTTTCTTCAAAAGAGTGATTATTGCATTGGGAGGGGAGAAAAAGTAGAATAAAACTCTGAGAATTAAAGCTACAGCCCCAAACTGAGGCAATGGATTAGCAGCATCCACATATATTCTAAGAAGTGAGTAATAGATTCATTATCCCCAGAGTAAGTGAAAGATCACAAAAGCTGGTCAGTGAACATATAACAAAAACCTATCCCATAAAGGGATATAAAATCAGCATGTTAAGAAAACTACTTTATGTTGTTTTGCTTTATTTTGTTTGTTGTTTGAGACAGAGTCTTACCATGTTCCAGGCTAGTGTTGAACTCAAGATCATCCTGCAGCAGCCTCCCCAGAGCTGCGGTTGTAAGTGTACACCAACTGCCACACTTAGCCCTTTTGGAAAGAAGCCCTAGTGTTTTTTCTTAAGAAAAAACATGTAAGAAAATGAAGAGTCAAAAGAACCACTTCAGAAATGTCTGCAAGTTTTACCCAGCAGGGAAATTACCAATGTCTTCTTTCAGGACAAAATCAGGGGAGTGGACTGGAGCAGTTATCTGTGCTTCTGCCATCCTACCTGACTGTCATCACCCAAGAAAGCTGCCACCTGCTGGAACTAACAGATTCCAACAGGAAATGGCTGGGTTGTACTTCCAGGGACACAAGTCAGGGGAACTAGCTCTGTAAGTTAAGAGATCTCATGGGGACCCCAGTGAGTACAAGGGGAAGAGTTTGGATGTGGAAATGAAGGGGATACTGATAGCCAGGCAAGTACCATAAGCAACCATGGGGTGAAATGTCTTTGCCTCCATTTCTCCATTCACCATCCTCTCTCAGCCCTAGAAGGCCAAAGTGTAAGGAGAATGTGGTCAAGAAGTGTAAAAGAAGAGCTACGTACCTCCTCACCCCGTGGTCACCAGAGGTAAGCATAGGTTGGGTCTGAGATGGAAAGGGAGAGACCTTTGGATGGAATGCAGTGATTAAGCTGTGTAGACATGACCTAGGCTGTTTAAACGTGTGTAAATCATACTGTTTCATCACTTGAAAGTGACCACAAAGCAATAGGATGACCTGAGATGATGTCCATGGATAGAGCCAGAACAAAATTTGTTGGAATGAATGCAATGCTTGGAGCAAAAGTTGTTTCCTGTGTGTGACCTCTTTGTTGAATCAAGTCAGTTCTTCATTATCCTTTAATTTGATTTCTTCCAGATCTTATTCTGGCTTATTGATCTGTCTGTCTCTTCCTTTATCAGGGCCCACAAGCTTTAATTACAATTCTGGGCTAATTTTCATGTTCAAACACACACACATATACACACACATATGTGCATACTCAATTTTAATCCAAACAAAATTTTATGTCAGTTCTCACAAATGAACCACAACTAAAAATTAGAAATGTTTAAGATTTACAGGTTTTTTATACATAAAACATACATAATATATATATATTATTTATAATATACATTTATTGTGTGTAATATAATTATATATACTGCTATATATTATATAAATATACATATAATGTAGAGCATATATTACATAGAACTATATATTATATAGAAATAAATATATTATATATGACTCCTCCAAGATGCTGATTTTTTTGTAAACAGACAAGAGCAGCTACCAGCCCAGTGAGTGGCTTCTCGACTGCACAGACTGGATCCCCTGTGCATTCCTGCAGTCACTTCCCCACCACCCCAGCCTACAAGCACTGCTCTTCATCTTCATCCCCCATCTTACCCTGTGCCAATTTCTATTACGGACAGGAAAACACACGAAGAAAAGTGACAAATGTGGCCTGCATGTATACACTAGAAAGTACATGGAATAAAATGACGTGTGTCAAGGAGAAAGTAGTGACTCTGAGGACTTAGTGGGCCCGGTACACTAAGTCTTGTCATTAGCTGAGTGGGTTGCACCAGTTTTCCTGTTTGCTCACATGTGTTTCTGGGGACACAGACAAGACAGTGCCTGCACTAGATTCACAAGCAGGAAGGCGGTGATGGGAATTCCTTAACAGCGACCACAGTTACCACACATCTGCCTGGTCCAGGCGCTTTACACACATTTCATCCTCAGAAGATCCTCCAAGCTGGGGAGGACCAATTCCACACATCGAGTGTTTCCCAGTCAGTTTCAAAGTGAGTGTTTAAGATAACAGAGCCTCGAGTAAGAACCTGCATGTGTCCCAAGCCCAGCTCATTAGCTCAGCTCTCGGGCTCCTGTCACTTCCCACGAGCTCTCTGGCCAGTTACTACACACTGCACCCACATCTCAGGTTCTAAATGAATATTTGAGACCTCATCAGTACCCATCTGTGTTCAACATTACTGTCCAAGTGTCTGGAAACAATCAATTATTGCTTCTCTTATCCATATTTCTCTTGCTGCTTCTCTTGTCCATATTTTAAAGTTCTGAAAATAGGCTCAAATAATTCTCATCACCATGGCATAAGTTGCATCAAATTGTGAGCTTCATAGGTGACAGCAGGCTTGCAAAGCAAAGGCCTTCCTTAGAATGGGGGGTATGTCATCTCTTAATGAACTACATAAAATGTTTTCCATAAAATAAGTACATGTCATAAAATCCACCCTTAATTGACAGTAACCTGTTAAGAATAATGGGGTTAAGCAACTGTTTCATTATGGTACTGCTCCAAGGATCATAAAATATTATGTGAAGATAATGCAGACTTAACAAGCATGCAAGGTCCTGATCCCAGCAGAGAATAACACAAGGAAAAATAACTGCTTTGCTGACTCCGCATCAGGCTCCTGCCAGCGCTCACTAAAGGTCATCTAGAAACATGGGTTGTGTGCAGACAGAGGAAAGTTGCTGTTTTTGAACTTGAAAAGAGCCATGCAGCTGCACACAGTCACGAAGGAAGTGTGCTTCAAAGGAAAGCACATGTCTGAGGCCGAGGGCCACCTCTAACCTTATCATTTAGGGGAAATGACACCATGTCTTCAGCTTCCATCTGCGTAGCTCTAAATGGAAGGGTGATTCCTGAAGATCCAGTGAGAGTCTGAGCAAGCAGCACTCAGCATAGCACCTGACATGGGTTAGCACTCACTTTCAAGGCAATTTAGACTTTTATAGTTACAGCTTGCAAAATTAGCTGGCCTGCTAGTGTTCCTGTTTTTGAGACAGACCTCATTTATTTCTGACTTAGATAAACCAGCTCTATCTCACTGAGGGAGAATGTCACCCTGTTTCCTTCTGTTCCCCAAGAGCTACCACCCTGATGTGGTGATCTGATTATCGGTCCAGTGGCTGGCTGTGCCTTAATTAGATTGGCGCACTCTTCAGATCCCAAGACTCCTCCGGCCCTGCTGCTCCCCTCTGGCTTGCCTTTGGCAGCCCAGGCAGCTCCAGGCTCAGAAAGCCTGACCACCCTGGCCCCAGAGTACGCAGGAATGGGAGGCGCCTCTGCCAGGGAGGGGTCTCTTTCCCAGCAGGGCTCTGGTGGTGTCTTCTGGGATGTGACTGCTGGCTCCCAGCCTCAGACAAAGACCCTCTCTATGTCCAGAAGAAACAAAGACAGGGCTGCTGCAGCCAGATCCTAGAAAAATCACTAATTGGAAAACACTTCTTGTTCTGCTAAGATTAAAAGCATGGTTTCTGCACAACAAAAGGTCAGTGACCCTCTCTGGAGCCCAGCTGAGCCACTGCAATAACTCTATCTCCTTCCCTGCCTCCTGAATCACCATGTGTTCGGGTCTTACTGGTGCCCTGCTGCAGTGTAGCTCAGGATATAGACAGATGGGTGACCAAAGGTGCCTGAAGATCAGGCAGGTATAGTTTACAAGGGTCTATCACTTTGTACCTGTGCACCTTGGAAAAGCTCCCCATCTGTAAAATGGGTACTCTGATGCAACCATCACATATGGTAAGGATTGTATGACTGTATTTCTCAAACTGGAGTCAAGCTGAATTCTTGGGAGGAAGAAGTCTCCTACATCTATTAATATGCTCATATTGAATTATTTTGCCCACTGTGCCAGCCAATTTGTCAGCCTGCCTGAATTAAGACACTCCTGGAGATCACAGGGACACTATATGGATAAGTGGATTAATCCACTGACATCCATAGCTGATGTCTGTACCTGTCCAGATACAGGCGGTGGATCACTCATGTATCTTTGGAGGTTATATCCCTCCCTGGTGTTCTCCCTAATCCTCTGCTTCCTGGCCATCATGCAGTGAGCTGCTTTGCTCGGCTTTGCCTTTCCGCCATGATGTTTCTGCCTTGGAGTCAGTGACCATGGACTAGACCACCTGCAACTGTGAGCCAAGTCATTTCTTGTTTTGTGTTGCAGGTGCCAGTTATTTTGTCCTAGCAACAGAAAAGTAACCTAAAACATTCACATACAAAGAAAATATATTTTTCCCTTGCAATGATAATAAAAACTGTCAGAAAATAAAATTTCACTTTCAGAAAATAAAATTTCAGTTAAAAGTTAGGACATCTTTTCTGTAACACTCATTAATATTTTTATTATTAGTTTCTCATTATCCTTATCACAAAGAAGTAAAATATTTGCATTTTTTAAAACTCCTCCTGAATGAACTGATTTACCCTCACTAAAAAACAAACTATGACTGACAGGTCTGTTGACTACAAAACTCACTTCCTCGGTTTATTAACCAGAAATGGAAACACTATCACAGTCCTATATGGGCTAAATCACGGTGAAGGAATAAACAGAGTAGTGCAAAGCAGCTACACAATACATCATTTCCAACAATTAGAAAAGAGTCATAATACAGACACACATGTCAGGCCCTCCTCAAAGTACACACTGGTCCACCAGGGGACAGCAATGAATGGCTATTGCTGCACAGGTCACTGAACACACATGTTCTCTTGTTCTCACTAGATATAAATATTGGTTCAGTGCACTGGAAAATGGATCTCAGGTCTCTCTAACCAAAGACCACCAAAACTATCCCCACTTCCTATAAATGACCAAAGTCATCTAAATTTTATCCAACACACAAATTAGGTTTGATTTCATAAAGCTTGTTACTGAATACCAATTCTGAATTCCTAATTAAAAATTGCTACCTGAGGGTGCCAGGAGACAAATTAAATTATTGTTTCTCACAGTAATACACTCTCCTCACCCCTATCCCTTCCTCCATGTGTTTACAATAAAATGAAGTAGAAGGGAAGGGAGGAAAAATATGATTTGATTTTTGTGCTATGATTTTAGAGCTAGTGTCCTTAAATGCCTGAAATCATTGTTTTGAAGATGAAGAAACATAATACTAAAGAAATCAAATCCAGAGCTGGAATCCCAATCATCTGACTTGCAGTAAGGGTTTCGCCCAGTGCTTCACAATGATCCAATGAAAACAAACAGAAAGGAGAATAATAGGAATCCTGACATCTCTTTTTCCCAGCAATTGTTTAGTCAGTACAGTAAATTACTGAGGCTATTCATATTTCCAAGTAAGAAGAAGCAAGCAAGCAAGCAAGAAAGAAAGAAAGGAAAGAAGAGAAGAAGAAAGGAAGTGAGGGGGGGAGGAAAGAAGAGAATGAAGGGGAGAAAAAGGGAGGCAGTGAGAGGGAGAGGGAAAGAAATGAGTTTCAGTCTGCTGCAAGAGTTCTCACAGAGTCTGGATGTCAGCACGTCTGCTCTAGGAGAAGGAGAAGACAGCCATCTGCTGAGCTTCATCTCACTGTTAAATGTTTCTCAAGAGGCAGAAGCTCATTCTGAGACACAGACTCTGCCCTCTCTTGTCCACAGTAGTCTGGGGGGGCAGGAGAAAGGTTAAGGGCTACATGGATGGCATGAGGGGGTAAGTGAGATCTTGTTAACCACAAGCTTATTGAGTTTAGCCATTTATATATCAGGCAAATAAAACTGGGTGTAATTTAATTCTTTGTGTTGTTGATAACAGTCTAGATTATACTTAGTTTAAAATCTCACTTGCCCAAAACTGATAGTATATAAGACACAAATGGAAGGAAAATCTTAACTTTATGAAGGGCGAATACAAAGAGATAGGCAAATATAAGATTAAAATCAATATACTGTATATGAAGTTATTTGTTGGGAAAACTGTAAGGAATGCTCTGTGTATACATACAACCCCAATAAATATTTCCAAAAACTCCTATGTCATTGGTATACCTCCTCAGATAAGATTACTTTGATGAAATTTTTCTCATTTTTTTTCTATGGTAGGCGTAGCTCATGTCAGTAAAATTACCTATGTCCAAAGCCTGACCACACAACTTTCCTCTTGTATGTCCATTCAGCACAAATCACAAAGCCCAACACAGCCTCACCAGCTGGAGCTTACAGCTCACTGGAGAAGACACCCCAAAGAGAGAGTAGTGACAACACCAAAATACGCCTCAAAGAGGAAGGGCAGGATCTTATGCACCCCTTCAAAGTCTGAGCACCAGAGTATGAGAACTAAAGTACTAGTGGCGCTTGGGCTCATAAACTTCATTCATCCTATGATTCTGGGGAAGGTGGCTACATTCCTGTTCATGCAGGGGAGATGGCCCCAGTCATGTTTATCACCCAATGTGGAGTAAATGAATGGAAGCAAAATTTTGCCAAACGTTTGTGTTGCCAACCAAACTGCTTACAGACAGAAGTGAACTGAGGTATTATTCTAATATATTCTTTAAAGAAGTCAATCAAAAAATTAAGGTTAATTCTAAAAGGTCAGGAAAATGATTCATTCATAAAACAATTTTATGAATAGCAATAGAAAACAATACAGTGTCAGGCACTGTTCTAGACATTTTATAATTTGTTTACTCTTTATCATACCCTCAGAAGTAGATCCTCTCAATGTCCTCATTCTTTACAGCTGAAGGACCCGATATACTGAGAAAACAGTCTGTCACCATGTCGATCTACAGCCTGCTTTCCAGTACATATAAATCATAGTTTTATTTTAACCAAATTAGGCTCATACAGTTATGAGTATTTCCCCACATTGTTAACTATCCTTGTGCCATATGATTTTAGTGTAATGTAAAGGAGGAATATAAATGGTGGAAAGATGCATCTACTAACTTTCCTGCCAAAGTGGCCAATCTCTTCTGCCAGTTTTATGATGTTTTCCCAACCTTCAAAAAAAAATGCCAAATCTTATCCACTGTACCACAAGGCTCTGAGAATTACCTGTCCCTCTCCACTGATCCCAAGTGCTAATGGAAACGTGTGAATGCCTGTGAAGATCAACAGATCCATACTCTGTGACATGAGCTTAACAAGACAGAACCAGCAACCCGGGGGGCTGTCTGAACCAATGATGTTGTTTCTTCACCATACCAAAAAAAAAAAAGTTTCAACATTTGCAATACATTGCTCCACTTGGTATTCTTTTACTTGAAATGTAAACACTAAGTCACACTGTACTTCTGGGTCAGAAGTCTTCATGCCAAATAAAATCCTGCAGTAGCTACCCCACCACAGACAGTGCCGGACAGTCCTAGGGTTCTGCTTGGTCCCAGCACCCCTCCCCTTAGAAATCCAGAAAGGAACCTCCCGCAGTCGTTTTCTTAAATAATTCAATATTCCCTGTGTCTCTTTAGATACACCCAAATTTTAAATGTCACCAACTCCTTTTATTTGCATGACCCTGGGGTACAATCTCTCACAACTGTCCTCAGTACCTACCGATTTCTACAATCTCTAGCAGAGTTTTAGGTTCATGATGAGTATTTTAGAATGACTTAACAAATTAATATGACTTACTCCTCTTTACCATTTAAAATTTAAAAATTAGGTAAAACCTGACCTGAACAACAGATAAATAAGCATTAGAAGAAAGCAGATAAAAGAACACACAACATTTATTACACACTTATGGCACAGGAGCATTCAATTCCCAAAGAAACATCTGATGAGAAAGTAAAATGTCCACAATTGTGCTTCTCTTGTCTGGTGCTATTCCTGCAGCAAATGATTATGGTACTAGAAAGAAGGTCACTTGGTAGACGTTCACAACTCAGTGAAACTGTCAGTCTGGGAAATTCATGTGAATAATTTACGTACAGATATAAAACTATTGTAAACTAACTCAAGAAATTAATGGAACTCTAAGAACTGCCATTTAAAAATAATCAAGGGAGGGGGTGTGGTGGCGCACACCTGCAATCCCAACACTCAGGAGGCTGAGACAGGAGGATCCTTTCGAGTTCAAGACCAGCGTGGGTTACAAAGTGAGCTCAAGACCAGCCTAAACTGCATAGTGAGACTCTGTCTCAAAAAGACAGAATAATAATAATAATAATAATAATAATAATCAAGGAAACCCCAAAAGCAATTGTTTTTATTTGGAAACATGCCATCTGGTTAGTCATTAAAAGCACAGTATAATAGCTGAGATAATTTTCTTTCTCTTCCTTGGTGGTGCAGGGGTTGAACCCATGGGCTTGCACACACTAAGCAACTGCTCTACCACTGTGCTACATCCAGAGTCCAGTCAGAGAATTCTGCTTCCCACCACATTGTGTTCTTCATATCAACAGGCGTAAATTGCTAGGTTTTCTTTCTGCAAACACCATGATTTCACAGAAAGGCAAGCACTAGGAAGTGGGGAAGAGCTCCCAGGAGGTAGTGTTGCTGGCTCCCGGGAAGGGGGACAGATCAGAAATGGAGAGTTTTCACGGTGAGCCTTTCGGGATTTTTTTTTGAAGTATGAGTATTTTCACGAATATCCAATTGAAAAACAAATTTTCAGTTTTAAAGATTGGGTTGTTCCTCCTCGTCTTTGAAATTTGAATCTGCTCCGAATCTGACTTCATTACTAGCCTGTTAGCTTTCCTATTCTGTGACGAAAGCAAATTTAACAAAAGACCATAAAGCACTATAGGTTTGTGATGTTTAGATTCTCCACAAATTACTGGCCCACTGCCCTCATCATAGGCGCCAGGGCACAAAACTATAAAGAGATGCGAGTGCTTTTCACCATAAAAATTAAGTCAAGGTGAGAGCTGACTCACAGGAGCCCTGGGGGCGGAGCCGAGGCCTGAGCTCAGTGGCTGCAGCAGGGAAGCACCGCGCGCGGCCTCCGAGGGAGGGACGGGCAGATGGACGCACAAGGCAAGTGCGGCGCTCCACGGGTGAGAGACATCGGTCAGACACACGGGACTGCACAGCGCGGGGGCCCCCTCGTGTGACAAAACATTATAAACAGAGAGCACAGGAGAAGGGAACGAGAAACAGGGAGACAGCTCCTTCCGACCGGCGGAGGGGACGAAGACGGCAGGGAGGGGGCAGGAAATGAAATTGGGTGTGTTCTGGTCCGCAGCGCCCCAGCACAGGGAACGCAAACACGCGCTAACATAAAGTGTGCCGAGCGGCCACAGGCACACGCAGACCTGCCCCCTGGTGCGGCGTTCCCACTTCTGGCCGCCTGATTTTTCTCTCGTCTCGGCTGTCTACAAGAGCTCCACTAGGTGGCAGTGTCAGCACCCGGAGCACAGTGTTTCCCTACGTGGGAGTGCGTTTGCTTTGGCTTTGCTTTTAGTTGGACTTGTAAGTGACCAAAAAGCGGCTTGAAATATATACCCTGGCAATACAAAAACATACACAGCAAGATAAATTTAAAAAGGGCCTGAATTTGCTGGGAAACACCACTTTAAGTATCAGACGAGTTGGTGCATGACCTCAACCTGCCCTAGTATCCCGGGATGCAGACAGGCTAACTTCCGCGGAGGAGTAGAAACCCTGAAAAGTATTAAGACAGCGGAAAAAGCAGGCGGCGGAAGCAGGCTGTGTGTGTATAGCCAAGTGTTTTAAGTCCTTAGCTTCCGTTCACCTTCAGGTGACCTTCAGATGAGGAGCCAGAGGCAGCCCACCCACGAGCCATGGGCTTTCCGGGCATAAATACACTTCATTGGCGTAGTGGCCGGGAATGTGGTCTCTGTGGGTTACACTATTTGGGTTTGAGTTCTGCCTCTGCAGACCACTTAAAACATCCTGACTCCCTTATCTATAAAACAAGGATAATAATAGTACCTCGTAGGTTTGCAAGGATAAAATGGGTTAACACAGAAAATAGACTAGTCTACTGCACAGTCAGTGCACAGTGTTATTACTTCTGTTGTGATTCCTACTTCTCAAATCAAACTTTCTTTTATGTCAGATCTTCTATTTAGCCAGGTATAGTGGCACATGCTTGGGACGCTGTGGCTGAGGAGCAAGGATCTTTGAGGCCAACCTGGGAAACTAAGTGATTTAGTGAGACCCTGTCTCGCAATTTAAAAGGGGGTTACAAGTGCAGCTTGGGGAGAAGGCCTTGAGTTCAGTCTAACTACCACGAGAAAGGACAGGTTAGGGTGTAGCTCAGTAGGAGGCCAACCTGAGTTGGTTTGCAGCACAGAAAGACGCCCACCACTTAGTGCATGGAATACCAGCGCTCTTCATGCATGACCTGGAGTTGCACGATGGCTTTAACATAATCATTTGAATCTTGCTTTAGGAAGTCAGCTTCTGCACTTGTCAGAGGGCTTTCAGGTGAAACAGGCCATGAGATTCTCAAAGTAAGTGTCTTGTTTTGGATGTTCTTGGTGTTTTAAGTTAGAAAAATTGATAGTTGGAAGAGTTAGGTGACATATCCAAAGCTACAGAGTGTGGGTTAAAGAATACCTTTTTGTAGTTTGGCTTCTGTTTTTTTATTTTGAAAAACTTTATACATGAAAACAGATTTATAAAATAAATATCATATTTCCATTCCTTAGATTTAAATATTAATAACATTGGCAACATCTAATTTTATTCTCCTTTGCTAACAAATTTTAAAGCAAATTCCAGTTACCATAACAGTTCATCACAAATTCATGCATCTATAAAGTGGAAATATAGGGGCCAGGGATGTAGCTTAGCGGTGTAAGTGCCAGCCTGGCAAGCACAAGGTCATGAGTTCGATCCCCGGTACCAATAAATAAATAAATAAGACGTAGAAATACAATTGCTTCCTTAACTACTAAGTAGTGTGACATCTAACAAAATCAACACTTTTATAATATCATGTAATTTCTGCTCCATATTCAGAAGTCCCTACTTATATCCAAAACAGATTCTTTTAGTTCATCTGTTGATGACTCAGGTCTCCTAACTCCTGATTCCCTCTTGTGTGCCAGAGCAGGGAAATTATATCCAAGTAGATCACAGTATTCAAAGGGAGGCAAAGACAAAGGGAAAGATTGATTGTTGGCTGGTCAATTAAGTTTTTCAATTTCCTGAATATAAAAATGAAATAGGGAAGTTTCAAAAGTAACATGAAGTTGACTCCCTAGATTAAATGAAAGAAAATTATGTTGGCAATTTTATTGGAAGTTTTATTAACATTTTCCCTTTGCTTTATGTTAGTGAAACTTTAACCTATAAGCTATTAAGCAATTTTGAAAACCAACTGAAGAATATTTGAAGAGTAAAATGATAAGTAGTAATCTGGGAAACAGTTTCAAAACCAAAGTTTTCATTCCATTAAAATCCGATTACAAACTAAAACTTTGGACTAACACTAAAATCTTAAATCCTTTGTAGAAAAAAGGCTATAGCTGCAGACAGGGAATGAGACCAGCTTGTTTCAGACTGTCCCACATCCCAGCAAATAAAGTCTTTTTTTAAATTTAAGTTTATTGGTACAATTTAGATATACACAATAATCACATTCATCATAGGGAATTTGTACTCTATGTATATAATATACCTTGATTTGTCTTTTTTTTCAAAAATGTCATTTTCATCTCCTCAGCTGGCTAGCAGCTTTTTCTTATACTTACTAAACAACAAATTAACACTCATTGGTGAATAACTACTTCTGCAGAGGAATACTCATATCTTGTGTTGTGTCATATACATATAAGACATTCCACCACCGAAATATACCCCCAGCCTTTAAATACGAATTAAATTGAATCTTCAGTACCTACGTTAAACATCAATTCCATTTCTGCCCCTAATATGGGGAACTGAGCCAAGGCTTTCACACTGAGCTGTATCCCATGGCCTTTCCTGTTCTTAGTATTTTTAAATTTCATGACAGGGGTCTCCTCAAGTCATTAAGTTGCCCAAACTGAGCTTGAACTTTTGGAATCCTCCTGCCTCAGGCACCCAGCACACTTGGATTATATAGACATATGCCATCATGCCCAGAAAATTTTGAATACTGTAAAGTATCACAACTGAATTTCATAACAACTCCCAAATATAAGTGAAAATCACTTTTGCACTTCATATTAAGGTAATGCCACAGCTGGGAGGGGGAATCTAACTCAGCATGCTCAGTTAGAGAAATCAGCCCACGGGGCTCCAGTGAAGGGGCAAGACCAGCCTCGGGGGGCCAGCGAGTCTGGGTGAGCTCAAAGGCGGGCAGCTTTGAGTTGCCCAGGAAAGAAAAGCTGCTTCTCTCTTTGAGGGGGGGCAGGGTACTGGGGATCGAACTCATGAGCTCGCACTTGTCAGGCAGGCGCTTACTCCACTGGGCTGAAGCCCCTGCCCTTCAAGTTTCTCTTTAACTCCAGCACAACTACGCTGCTAAGGCCCCTTAGCCTTGTGGGCTGACGCCCATAGGGTGTTCAATACCGGCTTCCACCCTCCAGCTACTTGGCCTCACTGTCCCAGCCACAGGCCACCCCAGCCTTGTCCTCAAGAGCTAATGCTGACCAAAGTCTGGTTTCTCTTAATTGTTGGTTTACTTAGTTTCCCTCCTAGGATATTTTACATTTCTTATCTTTAATCATCAAGTGCAAATGACATAAAAATTATTATTTTTCTAGTTAAAACATGCCATAACCATGCAAGTTATAGGGGATACCACTTCTGGTGACTATAAGTACTTTGAAACCTAGTTTAAAAAGAAGCAACTCACAAGGTCCTGTGTTAGATCTCCAAAACCACAAAAGATATAAAAAAGAGAAATAAATGACAGTCTTAATGCTACATACAGAGAAGCATTCTTTTCTCTATATTTGCAGTTTAAAATGCAATCCCAAATACCAGCAGTGTTCCTCACAGAACTGGAGACAACAATCCTAAAATTCACCCAGAACTAGAAGAGCCCAGCAGAGCAGCAATGACCCTGGGCAACACGAGCAGGCAGAAGGCCTCAAGTCCCGGATCTGAAGTCATGCTGCAAAGCTACAGTGACAAAAACAGCACAGCACCGACACCCAACACACACACTGGAGTAAAGATAGCCTGCTTATTAAAAGGTGCTTGGGCCCAGGTATGGTGGCACATGCCTGTAATCTTGGCACCTGGGAGGCTGAAGCAGGCAGATTACTGTCAGTTTGAGGCCAGCCTGGGCTACACGATGAGTTTAAAGCCAGCCTGAACTACATAGTAAGACCTTGTCTCAGAAAAACAAAACAACAAATAGATGTTGCTAGAAAAACTGGCTATCCACATGTACAAAATTAAATCCAGACCCATATCTCTAAGCACGTAGTAAACTAAAATCAAAATGGATCAAATAACTAAATGTTGAAACTGAAATTCTTTTTTTTCTTTCCTTTTTTTTCCCCCGGCACTGGGGATCGAACTCACGACCTCGCGCTTGCCAAGCAGGCACTTATGCCGCTGAGTTAAATCTCCAGCCCAAAACTGAAATTCTTAATCTGCCTAAAGACAAGTAAAACACTTGAAGACGTAAGTGTAGGCAAGGACTTGCTCAAGAAATAACATCAAGAACCAGCAAATGAGATCAAATCAAGTTAAAAACCTTCTGCACAGTGGAAAGAAACAACCAACAAAGTGAAGAGACAACCTGCAAAATGGGAGAAATTTTTGCCAGCTATTTCTGGAACAGAGGACTAATATCTAGAATATATAAAAAACTAGACTCTCCCAACCAAAAAACCCAATCAAAAAATGGGCAACTAAAATGAAGACACTTTTCAGAAGAAATACAAATGGCCAATAAGTATACGAAAAAAATGTTCAACATTTCTAGCCATTAGAGAAGTGCACATTAAAACAGCATTGAGATTACATCTTATCCAGAAAGCACAGCTGTAATCAAGAAATTTTTTTAAAAATGCTGGTGAGGCTGCGGGGGAAAGGTACCTTTCTACATACATTGCTGGTGGGAAGGAAAACTAGTACAAGAGCTATGGAAATTGTATGGAGATTTCTCAAAAACTAGAATTAGAACTTTCCATTTGAACCAGCTACCTTCCAAAGAGTTAAAAGCATCACATTACACAAATCCACACACACCCATGTTCATACCAGTAGCAGCACAACTCACCACAGCTAAACCTAAGAAGCAGCCTCAACACCCACCCACAGAGGAGTGGATAAGGGAATGTGGCAGTTACACGCGTGGACAACTACTCTGCCATGAAGAAGGAGAAACTGGAGTCATCCATGTGAGGCTTCAACCAGACCTGGCTCGCCAGCTCCCGGGGTGCCTGCCAGCAGAAGCACTACTACCTGCAGGGAGCTTAGTGCTCAGCAGGGAACGCAGCTCAGTACCAAGCCTGTCATCGGCAAGCACGGGAAAGGAGATAAGCTAGGACAAGGAGGTTTGCAGGTCCTACGAGCATCTGGAGACACCCAGAAATTTACACTAAGTACTTCAAGGACTCTGTCCACTGAGATGCAGGACTGCCAGAGAACCTGGACCACAGATGTTCACTGGGCTCTTCCCGTCTGGTGTCCCTGCCTTCTCTCTACCCCTGTGAAAGAGACGCACTTCTCTTTGTTTGGGCAGAGGGTCTTACTGCACTCCCCAACAGCCTGCACCCAGGCACAATAAATCCCAAGCCATGCTGCCCTTAACCAAGCCCAGTGGTCTTGGCTGGCATTTCCCCTTCCCCGTGTGTCAGAATTTGTAGAAAAATGGATTCTGAGACCAGAATGCTCAGTGAAGTAGGTCAGACACATGAGCTTAACTATCACAGTTTCTCTTATACAAGAAGCCCAAATGATAAGAGAAAATAAAAGATGGATAATAGAAAACAACTAGATCTTCTGCAAACAGGAAGGGAACTACGAGATGGAGGGGCAGGAGGAGAGAATAAAAGGCAACCATGGACCAATAAAGAATAAAATCTGGAAAAGAAAAAAGAAATTGCAAGCAGTATTTTAAAAAGACATACTTCACAAATCACTGTGCTCTTTGGCAAATAGTTCCTTTTCTGATATCTCCCAAAGGGGTACCTGTCAATTTCTTTCTCTTTTTTACCAAATGAACCCAAAGGACTGTTAGAAAATCAAAAAAAAAGGCTTGTAAACACTACAGGTTAAAGCTCAGCAGGGCCTTCTTCCTGCAGTATGCAGCCCAGCTGGGGACTACTTTGTCTTGCTCTGATTACTTGGGATGAGAACATTCATTGGTCTAGAAAGGAAAAGAGGATCCCTTTGAACTTCTTCAAGAACACAGTGATGCCTCCATCTAACAAACGAAAAACTAAGTGCAAATTACATCTAACTTTGACATGTTTGCCTGTTGCCATGGTAGCAAGGCACATTTCTAGAATGTGTTTCAGTTTAGCACAAGACATGAGAATGAATATGATATAATCAATAGACGCAAAATACTTGGTGTTTGTCAACAAATCTACCAGGATAGATTTTTCAGAAAGCCACAGGAGAGCTGCAGACCGAGCTTAGCATAAGAGTGCTTGCCTTGTGTGGGAGAGGCCCTGCATTTGATCCCCAGTACCACAGAAAGAGACAGGAGAAAGCAAAAATGAGGTGTGACAGATGACTGCCGAGTTTCCATGTTGTGTGGGGTGGTGTCAGGGAAAACCGCATCACTGTGTCACCTCTACTTCTGAAAGGAGCAGGGATCAGAAGAAAGATGACAGGCAGCCCGAGGCTCTGTGATGTCTGGACTTACAACGTTCCCACTCTGTAATGGTGTGAAAGAATCTAGTATTCAATCAGTTACAGAGCCAGTCAACACTGTACTATGAAAGAGGCCTGCTGTTAAATGATTTTGCTGTACTCTAGGCTAATATAAATGTTCTGAGCATGTTTACAGTGGGATGGATAAGCTATGATATTTAGAAGGTTTGGTTTATTAAATGCATTTATTAATTAGTTTATAATTTGCTTTGGACTTTGGAGACAGGGGCTCACTGTGTAGTTCAGCCTGGCCTTAATTTCACTATGTAGCCCAGGCTGGCCTCAAACTCAATGAGATCCTCCTGCCTAAGCCTCCCAAGCTATAAGATCACAGATGTGCACCATCATACCTGGTTTAAATGCGTGTGTGTGTGTGTGTGTGTGTGTGTGTTTTCTGAGACAGGATTTCACTAGGTAGTGCAGGCTGGACTTGAATTCACTCTGTAGCCCAAGCTGGCCTCAAATTTGATGACGATCCTCCTGCCTCAAACCTCCTAAATGCTGGCAGTGTAGGTGTGCACCACCATGCTCAGCTAAATGCACTCCTGGATTATGGTATTTTCAATGTATGGTGGATTTTTTGGGAGGCAACCCCATCCTAAGTAGAAGGGCCTCTGTCTATACATTCAGGTCCAGTGGAACCTAGCATTAAGTGAAAGAATAGGAAAGTAGGCCAGGGATGTAGCTCAGTGGCATAAGCACCTGCCTGGCCAGTGCAAGGTCCTGAGTTCAATTCCTAGTACAGAAAGAAAATTTTAAAAAAGAAACTAGAAAAGTAGCCTCTATTTGAAAGATCTGTGAACATGGGAATATCCCAGATGGAAACCGCATTCTAAAGAAAATCAACATCATGCAAGAGTTCACAATTGCAAAAGCACCATTTTCAAAATAATAAAAATCATAACTATCATGGTAATATAAAATGATATAAGTAAAAAGATGCAATGCAGCCAGGTGGCACACACCTATAATCCCAGCACTTGTGAGGTTGAGGCAGGAGGATCGTTTATGAGTTCCAGACCAGCCTGGGCTACAAAGTGAGCGCAAGGCCAGCCTGAACTGCACAGTGAGACCCTGTCTCAAAAAAGGAAAAATAAAAAAAAGATACAATGCAGCCAATAAATTAATTCATGAACATAAGATGAAGAGTCCTGGTCAGGTCAAAAAGTGGAGCTGGTGCATTGGTGGTATAGTGGTGAGCATAGCTGCCTTCCTTATCAGTTCAAAAAGTGGAGCTGGAACTCAGGGTTGAGCCCCTGTCCAGGACATCTGAGGCCCTGGCAGATCCCAGCACCACAAGAGAAAAACAAAAGATTGAAACTGGCCCCAAGGAGATGAGGGAGGCAGGGAATCTGGCTCCACGGGGAGCCCACAGCTAGCATGCAGAGGTCCTAAATTCAATCCCCAGCATGCATATATACACACACACAGAAGTAGACTATAGTGGCCCTGAAGCAAGGCCAGCAGATTGCTGTAGCTGCTGGTTTCAAACAGGAGCCTAAAGAGAATTCTTTCTGTGGTCTGTTGGCCATTTCAGAACTTTGGAGATGGAATGGTCAATTCATCAGAAAGAAATAGCAGGTGAGTATGGCAGACTTTAGGGGGCCTGCAGGGGAGAGACCCTGGTGCCTCAGGACCTGCACCATGCAGTTGATTCGGGGTGCTGGGAGAACAAGGAACTCCTTCCCTCTCTGGGGGGGCGGCTGTGAGTGTGGCAGACTTTTGGCTGCCCAAAGGAGACAGACCCTGGTGCATCAGGACCTGCACCGTGCAGTTGACTCCGGGTGCCAGGAGAACAAGGAGCTCCTCCCCTCTCTGGGGGGCAGCTGTGAGTGTGGCAGACTTTCGGTGGCCAGAAGGAGACCCTGGCGCATCGGGATCTGCACCATGCGGTTGACTCAGGGTGCCAGGAGAACAAGGAACTCCTCCCTTCTCTGGGGGTGGCTGAGAATGTGGCAGACTTTTAGTGGCCCGCAGGAGAAAGACCCTGGCGCATCGGGACCTGCACCGTGCAGTTGACTCGGGGTGCCAGGAGAACAAGGAGCTCCACCCCTCTCTGGGGGGCGGCTGTAATCCTGCCAGCATGTGGGCTGAGAATAAGACCTCTCATGTCGTCCTGTCCCCCATCCTGTGTCCCCCCACTCCTCCTCCCCTCTGCTTAGCACGTGGGAGCCAGTGAACTACACATTTTGTGAAAAGATTGGCTATGTTATTTAGTATGAGCTCCCTATATGCAAAGATAAGGACAACCATTTGGAAGAAAACAAGAGACAATATGACAGATAGTGAAGATCTCTGGTTGTCTAGCTTTGAAACTTATGTTTTCTTATGTCCCGTCCTGTTCTGTTGTATTTAATTGTACTCCCTTTTAAAATAAAATTTAAAAAATTTTTAAAAAAGAAGTAGAATATAAAGAAGAAACTTAAACATGGACAACCATAATGCTAAATGATGAAATGATTTTGCTAATACGCAAAGCTGGTAAGTGTCCTACATGGCAAAAAGATAGTATTTGAGATTTCTATTCCACAGGTAGAAGTCATTTGTCTTTCTGCTAGACAAAATGTATTAGTGTTTCTATGGCCTACAGTGAACAGGGAGCCAGTAATGGTCACCTTTTTAGATCTCTGGAAGTACCTGGACATAATGAAATCCACCAGTTACCTCTTCGTCACGTGGTTCAAGCTCAGACAACAGACATAAAAACTATCAACTTCTGGAAGAAACTTTCCAGAAGAAAGGAATGGGTGTATTCTCTTGGGAAAACAAGAACTTGACTGTCTTGAGGAGCAGACTCCAGCCCAGTCTCGCCAACAGCGCCTCCAAATCAAGGCCACCACCTGCCAGTCTGCGCCTCCAGCACTCTGTTTATGTGTTTTGCAGGCCGCAGGAGGGGATGCTATCTTGTGTCGCCCCCAACACCACTGAGGACCTTCTTGAGTCAGGCTCTCCAGGAGCAGAATCCCTGTCCCTGAGCTCTGAAAACAATTCTGCTTCACTGCCCAGCGCAGGCATGCTGTAGGTCGGCTGATAAGACCAAGCAGGCGGCTTCTGAAATCTGCGTGTGGGGCCCAAAGCCCGAATGCCTGGCCAGCATCACTCTACCTTCCTTGGATGTCCCCCGCTTCCTCCCTCCGTGGACACGAAGCTGGTCAGCTCTGGAAGGATGGTTTCTGAGGAGGCCAGGAAGGAAACCGAGGTCATGCTCTGTAACTTCACTAAACTTTCTACTATTTTCACTAAACTTTCTGCCTGGCTAAAGCTCTCCAGCAGTCCACAGATGTTTACAGTGTTATTTACACCTGTTGATATCACTGCCATGGCTGTCTTGGGGACCAGTGGGCCTATGCCAATCTTTCTAGCGGCAGGCAGTGGCCAGATTATAGTTATTTCTTTCAACCATAAGAATTTTTTCCCATTATCAACAAGATCTATAGTAGCCAGATACATCTTTTGTATTAGTGATAAAAGAAAAGCAGGTATTTTTCTAAAACTGTCTCACTATCATAACATATGGAAAGGAATAGATGTCACTCTTCCATGATGATCGCTGCCACGCTTGGAAGATAAACCGAACCCTGTGGCCTGTTTCAAAGTGAACTAGGTACTTTTGCATTCTTGGTTCTTTTCTTCCTTACACATTTCAGAAAAACCTAGTTTAACACTACTGGTCATTTTAAAGATGCAAATTGAAACAACGCTGAGATTCCATCCCACCCCAGAAAGAATGGCTGCCATCAAGAAATCAACCAGTAACAAATGCTGGAGGGGCTATTGGTGGGAGTGTAGATTGGTACAACCTCTGTGGAAATCAGTGTAGAGATTCCTCAAAAAACTAGGACTACAGGTTCCATTCAACCCAGCTATTTCCCTTCTTGGTATCTTCACAAAAGAATTAAAAACATCATACCGCAGCGGTATATGTGCACCCATGGGTCCAGGGATTTAGCTCAGTGACTTAAGCACCTCCCTGGCAAGCTTGAGGTCATGAGTGATCCCCTGTACCAAAAAAAAAGGAAAGGTTTATGTGCACCCATGTTTATAGCACCACAATTTATAATAGCCAGAGCTTGGAAACAACCGAAATACCCATCATTTGAGGAATGGACAAAGAAGATGTGATTTTTTTTTATACAATGAAATACTACTCAACTATACAGAAGGATAAACTTGAGGTATTTCTAGCTAAATGGATGCACCTTGAGACAATATTCTTAAGTGAAATGAATCAGACACACATGTATAAATACCAGTTTTTTTGGTGTGAGAAACTGAAAGTATAAACAAGGAACAAAATAGATAAAAGATATTGGGAAGTAGAAAGAAAACGTTCAAATGGAAAGGGAACAAGGGAGGAGGGAGATGGAAAAGGAAGTAAAAATTTAAAAAAGAATAAAAGGAAAAAAATGGAAACAAAGCTTTTGTAAATAAAGAGGAGTTGAATGGAGGTGAGGGGATTGGGAGGAAAAAAAGAATCTAGATACATTATGTACAGGTACAAACTCCCTAAGATGAATATAATCACTATACATATTTAAAATGTACCAATAAAATTAACAATAAAAAACAAAACACATGAATGGATAAAGAAAAACCTGGTTTTTATCATATACTAATATATAATGATTATTTTCACCATTGTAAATTACAGTAACCTTTGCTATCAATAAACTTTCAAAAATGTAGTTTGGCCAGGCATGATGGTACGCACTTATAATCCCAGCACTTGGGAGGCTGAGGCAGGAGGAGCACTGTGAGTTCAAAGTCAGCCCGGGCTTTATAGTGAAACCCTGTCTCAAAAAAAAAAAAAAAAAATAGTAATGTAGCTTGCCTATGTATATGGAAAATATACTTGAGACCACATTATATGTATTATTTTGCATCCTAAGTTTTTAATTTACTAAGTATCAACATTAAAATTTCTCTTAAAACTATTTTTGTTTCCTTGCAGTGCTAGAGTTTGAACTCTAGACCTTCTGCATGCTAGACAAATGCTCAACCATCAAACTAGCCCAGCCCTAAAAAACTTTTCAATGACCACATAATATACCATTTCATGGATGTTTCATAATTTATCCAACAATTTCCTTATTATTTAATATTCTAGTTGTTTTCAATTAGAGCAACTGTAAGAAGTCATCTTTTAAACAGCCAGATGGCGTGCTAGCTAAAATGAAATGTTATCCATTAATGCACATTCAAATCTTCTAGAAAGGTTTCAAGAAATCTAAAGAACCCTTTATTTTAAAATACTGTTACAGGCAGCTGAGCTAATGAGAAATATTATAGGCAGTCAGACAGGGCTAGGCCCTCAAAGAAGCCACACAGAGGACCAGATATCTGATGACTTTGGAGGAGACACACACATTTGCTGTGGGCCAGATCTCAGGACAGAAAGCAAAAACAAATGCAACCACTCCCTTAAGTATAATCCTTAGGGATTAAATCTGGATCACTTTGAGAAGTCAGGGGTCAGCATTCCAATCCTTTAGGGAGGAGTCACTGCTCTCTAAGAATGTCCACTTTCTACATGGCTCGCTTCCCCATTTGTTTCCAATTTAATCAGTTTTACCTGAACTATTAATCTTATTGGCTAAACATAGCAAGTTCCCAGTTTTCCCCAACTTTAGACTCACCTTACCTCATGATTTTACTCTATAAAAGTCCCAAGAAAATACAGAATCTTTGGCAACCTGCTCGGGACCCCGTCTGTCTCTCTCTCAGACAGAAGCTTTCTTTCTCTCAATAAATATTCCTACTCTTACCCTCTATTGTTCCTAAAATTCATTCTTCGATTTTAGAGAACACGAATTCATACTGGACATATAGTAGGTTGGGAGTTTCATCCCCCTATATCATTATGAATATATATTTATCTTCTAATTAATTTAAAGGCATTTTTACATACCACCCCTTTATTTTTAACACCAACACTTAGAGAATGATCTTTGTGTCATAAAAACTGAGGTGTGACTAACAAGCTTCCCAACTAGAATAATCATTATTTTTAAATCTGCTGAATTTCAAAAATCATTTCATTTTGGTCTGAATCAAATTCCAAGAATCTGGGCATTTTATTATATTCCTTTCCAAATTCTTCTTTCCTCCCTATCCCAATGTCTAAAGTTTAACTAAACAGTAAAAGTAACCAATGCTTTCTTTCATAACTTTACCACAGAGACTTCTTCATGTTGATATGTTGGTTCCTTTTTTTGTTTCTTTCCTTATTTAAAGTTCAGCACTTGGCCCTGCAGGATATTTAAAGTGAACATTCTGATTTTAGAGCACGCATGAATTTTCTGCTTAGGATCTAATTCACATGTGCAAAAGATGATCCTTTTTTTTTTCCCAAAAATATCTTACTTCTCCCCAACTTTATGTATTATTGAAGCTTGCTTTCTGTTGCTATTTCATTAGACAACTGTTCATTTAAAACAACATAGCCACAATTAGCCTTATAATCAGTCTCATTTCAAAAATAATTCCATCCTAGTTAGTAGATTGAGTACAACACAGACACCTTGTTTCAAGTTCTATTTCAAAAGGCAACCCCGACAACACTTAGACTTTGTTTCACTGCTGGAGGGAACTCAGGGCCACACACAAGCCAGGCAAGCACCCTACCCAGAAGATATGTTCCTGGCCTTAAAGGAAGAGTGCTATATGGTTCAAGCTGGCCTCAAACTTGGAAGGATCCTTCTGCCTCTGCCTCCCGAGTGCTGGGATTACAGGTGTATACCACCACTCCCAGCTTTCTTACAGCCATTTGTTAAAGTACTAGAATATAAATGTATTTAACTTCGCCAAACTCTAGCTAAATGTTATGTGATGAATAGAACTGGCTTCAAATGTATTGCTATGCAATGTCAAAATACAAAAATGCTCAACACAGAATAATGTGTCAGCTACAGTAAGCTGACTAATCAACTTGTGTCTCCATTTTGGAAGTGAATGTCAGTTAACAAAACAATCTTAGCATTTCTTAAAATATATTTTTTAAAGACCAGTAAAAACACTTTACCATTTATAACACTAGAAAAAGAGGAGACAATCTAAATAACAGCGCTGTTGCCCCTTCTCCTAGATTTAGGGTTAATGTTAGTCATTTTATTCATGGCTGTTTTCTGGAGGATTTTTGTTTTTCTTTATTTGCCTTTGGCTCTAGGGATCTACCCTGCGTCTCACATGCTAAGTGTGCGTTCTGCCACTGAGGTCCAGAGCCTCAACTTTCCGGTTTCAACTTCAAGTAAAACATTCATGACGAACAGTCTCGATGGATTCATACATCAAGTCAGCACCAAACTTCGAGGTCTTCCTTTTCATATTCAAGTAAGCTCTGCATGAAACCTTTGCTGGAAGTAAGCAACTTCCTTGTCTGACTCTGGGACATCAGGGTGAAGAGACTGCAATGGTCCTCTGAAAACATGACCTAATCTGTATGCCAGTGTCTCTAAATCAAGTCCTAACCTAATCCTAGAGTCTTTACATCAATGGGTAAGGAACCCACTGCTGGTGAATGTCCCTGTCAGTCATTTCATGTTAGATGAGGTCCAGCAGACACCACACAACCCAGGCACAGACTGAATGTGGTATCATGAGCTCAGCTAGGACCCTGGTCTACAGGAAAAAGAGGATCAGCCACCAGTCCAGAGCTAAGAGGGCTGTGAGGATAACTCAGGTGCAGCCCAGCACAGAGCTGCTTCAAAACTGCTTTCTCTCCTCAAAATTCCCCCAAAGGAAAGAACCAGTTTCCCTCTAAATCTCCAGGTAAAGGAAACAAGGTTCCAGATACTGATGGGCATCTGTGGAGACTCCCAGGATCAAGTAAAGTAATGCTACAATTTATCAGCACTCACTCTCATATTAATTTTAGATTTTAATTGAGACAGAGTTTAGAATCACCTAGTTCTACTTTTCATTTCTAATCTCAGGAAACAGGTTCAAAGATGACAGTGAGTTTTCAAGGCCACAATATGAAGCAGCCCTGACACTGGAGCTCCCGACAGTTTCTTGCTCTCCCATCAGAGTTCCATCCCCTCTGCTGTCTCAGGTACGGCCCTCCAGGGCACTCAAGGACAGATGAGCCACAGCCGCACTGCAGAGTCCAAGCACTGCACACAGAACAGCCTGCTACTTGACATTGGGCAATGAACAAGCAATGCATTTTTCTTTGCTGCCATGGTAACAAACAGTTAACAGAGGAGCAAATACAGGAAGTTGTACGAGAATAGAATTACATTTTAAATCCTTGTGTTAAAATTTTATAAAAACTAGAGAACTATTATTTCACAAATTTCAAAGTACTTTCCTCTTGACTTTGCATCATGTTCTGTAACAGTTTTATAGCTGTAAAGTAAACTGAAGAAACCTGGTCCCAAACATTTTCTCTTAAGAAAAATAATACACAGAATTGTTTATTTGGATTAATTACCATCAAAAACATTTCAATAACATGATATATTTAAGTAACTATGATTCACTGAACATTTATGAAGCACAAATCCCTCAGCTATAAAACTCAAAGCTTTTTGTGTTGGTTTTGTTTTGTCTCAGGTTGAGTGTTTTTGAGACAGAGTCTCACTAAGTAGTTCAGGCTGGCCTTCAACTCAAAGTGAACCTCCTGCCTCAGCTTCTGAGTGCTAGTGCCACTGCCCTTACCTCAAAGTTTCATTTTAAAATTAAACTTTAAATATAAAATTTAACTGTTTTATACATGGAGTCTAAAGGAATATTAAACAGAGAGCAGGAGCTGGGGGAAAGAGGATTTCTTTGGTCCTTGATGGTGGTATATACAATGAGGTATAACAGGAATCACAGCAAGTCTATGTCTGGAATATGACAATAAGCAAAGGAAGAGGGTCCCTGTGTCAATCTGCACACTATTTATAACTGACACGGTAGACCCTCTGCAAGTCCAAGAGAATTTAAAATACTATGGTTCAGATTATATTATTTCTAGTTGAAAATAAAGAATATTATAAAAATCATTAAACATTTGCTGCACCTTGTTCAGAATTTTATTTTTTCTGGTGCTGGGAACTGAACTCAGGGCATGCAGTCTTCCATTGAGCTATATCCCCAGTCCCAAAAGCATAGCTCCTAGAAAATACAGAACAGGTCTTGCTGCCTCAGCGTCACAGCCCACATCTTCAGCATGTGTGTACAATATTTCGGAAATACTGATCATTTCTTAATTAAATGCATTTCAACCAGGAACACATTTTGCTTGGCTTGAGGAAGACGGGTGTACATATTCACATTTCCCATGCAAATGCTGCAAGAGCACGTCTCCAGTGGGTACTATCTTGGTAGCTATGGCCAACACACAACTGCACAGTAGAAATACAGACTGACTTTGTGCCTATAAAAAGGTTACTGAGTTCTATACACCACATAAATCAAAGGCATTACATGCATATGCCAACTCCCCATGATGAATATAGTTAATTTTGTACTGCAAACAGTTAGCAATAAAAATAAAAATATTAAAAGAAAAAATCAAAACGCCATCTGGTCTTAGAGACAAAAGGCCTAACTTTGCTACCAATGAGAGATGGGGACAACTGTGCTCTTTACCACTTAAAATAATGTTACTGGACCCAATAACCTGTAAAGGTCTCTTCTAGGAAAACCAAAATCCTATCATTGCATTTTTTCTATTCTAATACGTAACACTTTTTTTTAATAGCTGCAAGAGGGAAAACTAATGAATTCATTAATCGAAGTGATTTTTTTGCCCTGACAAAATAAACAATTCTTCATTATGATGTCAGATCTCCACTAATGGCAGGCATGATGTGTCACTCACCTAGCACATCAGTTTGTCCATGTTACACTATACTCCAACACTGGCAAAATAGGACAAATAAGCACACAAATGAGCATTCTCTATTAAAGTAGTAGCTGCAAAATACAGGTTTATGAATTTTCTACTTGTATTAGAAAATACAAGGAATAGAGGAATTAAACTTGGGGATGAACTCGTTTCATTTGTCTTAACAAAAATAAAGAGAATACTAAAAGCCTCATGCATCTCACACTGTTAGGATTTAGGTGCACTGACAATAATTAAATATATATTAAAACCAGTATGTACATTAATTATCCTCTACTGGTATTCATAAAATGAACTAATTATACGTAGGAAGGGTTGCATTTCAATCAATATTAATGACTAGCAATGAGTGAGCTTGTGTTTTTTTTACTTTAAAAATCGCTTGTTTTTTATATAAATCTAAAAGTTAACACAATTAAAAACATTCAAAATCACATAAAACCCAAATAAAACCCAAGCATGGTGGCACATGCCTGTAATCCCAGCACTCAGGAGGCTGAGGTATGAGGATCCTGTGAGTTCAAGGCCAGTTTAAACAGCACAGCAAAACCCTGTTTTAAAAAGAAAAAAAAAAGCCTGACTGAAGTTTTAAAAGAATGAATTACTTACTGGTACCTTCTGTTCCATGTTACTGTGACAAGTCTTCAGCAGCACCCATAAACTCCTCTACCATAAAAGACACCACTGCCAATTTTCAGTGTGGAGCTAAGGTTGAGGGACAATATAAACGTATATATCCAACATGCCAAGATATTTCTTCTAACTCAAGAGTTTCACCTGGCCCTGAAGCAAGGCCAGCAGATTGCTATAGCTGCTGGTTTCAAACAGGAGCCTAAAGAGAATTCTTTCTGTGGTCTGTTGGCCATTTCAGAACTTTGGAAATGGAATGGTCAATTCATCAGAAAGAAATAGCAGGTGAGTATGGTGGACTTTAGGGGGCCTGCAGGGGAGAGACCCTGGCGCCTCGGGACCTGCACCATGTGGTTGACTCGGGGTGCCAGGAGAACAAGGAGCTCCTCCCCTCTCTGGCGGGGGGCAGCTGTGAGTGTGGCAGACTTTCAGTGGCCAGAAGCAGAGAGACCCTGGTGCGTGGGGACATGCACTGTGAGGTTGACTCGGTGCCGGAAGAACAAGGAGCTCCTCCCCTCTGTGGGGGGCGGCTGTGAGCCTGCCGGCATGCGTGCTGAAAATCAGACATCTCATGTCATCCTGTCCCCTGTTCCGTATCCCCCCTCCCTTAGCAAGTGTAAATCAGTTAACTACACATCTTGTGAAAAGATTGGCTATGTTATTTAGTATGAGCTCCCCATATGCAAAGATAAGGACAACCATTTGGAAGAAAACAAGAGACAATATGACAGATAGTGAAGATCTCTGGTTGTCTAGCTTTGAAATTTATGCTTTCTTATGTCCCATTCTGTTCTGTTTTGTTGTGTTTAATTTTACCCCCTTTAAAATAAAATTTTAAAAAATATATAAAAAGAAAAAAAAAGAGGGGAAAAGAAAGTGCTCTAAAGGATATAACTGCATGTATAAGTGTGTAAGACAGATGACCACATTACTGTTTTTGTTAGATTGTTGAGCAGAACTGTTAACAGTCTCACTGTTTGAATGTCTACTTTGTGTGCTTTAATCTTGTAATATGAACAACTATTTCCAATGATGACAGTATGTAACTTATGAAGTGCCAATTTCTTAGTTTTTTGTTTTTGTTTCATTGTTGTTCTTGTTGTTCTTTTACTTTTTGCCTTTGGAATTCTGTATTGTTGCTACCCTTTTTCTGTTTTGTTTGGTTGTTTTCTTTTTTGTTTTTTCTCTTTAAATAAAATTTTTTTTAAAAGTTTCACATTAGGCTTATAAGGGTATCTGCATATAGAAAATGATAAATATTTACTAAATAAAAAGTGGAAGAAAATAGAACTTAATAGAAAATAAAAATAAATGGATCAATTAAAGCACAACATATTTCCACCCCTGACTGGCAGTATATAAACTCAAATAATTATGCAGAGTAATAATATGCAAACATTAATCCTAATTTCCAGATGTAGCTAAATAAACAGCAACCAAATAAACAAATAGATGGGAATACAGAAAACAGTCATAAAAATAACCAAGAAGTCTTCAAAAACAGAAAACAAATACATGAAAATTAAAGCACATAAAAAAGAATTTATGATCCAAAACTATTAATTCTGCTGAAATAACAAAAACATCCAAAATACTGAATGGAAAAAAAAAATTCAAAACTCTTAAGTTGGCACATAATGTCATTAGCATTACTGTAGTGCCTCTTAAGTTTATGTATGAAACTTCAGTTTCATCTTCAGGTTAAGAAGTTTTGAGAATCAGGAAAATAGTATCATTCAATTTATACCCTACAAGGTTCTTTGGAAACAACAACAATAAAATTCCATTTGTTGGGGCTGGAGGTTTAGCTCAGTGGCGTAGGAGGTTTAGCTCATTGGGTAAGTGCCTGTTTGTAAACGCGAGGTCGTGAGTTCAATCTCCAGCACCAAAAAAACAAAACACACACACACACACACACACAAAAAAAATTCCATTTGTTGCATTTTACAAATTACATTCTCTCATGTATGTCTCTGTGCAGTATAATGACACAGGCGTTATTGCTAAAAGAAGCCTGCTTTAAATGTTAAATTTGCTTCTAAACTCAAACAAATTATTTGATCCTTATTGTTTCAAAAATCATTATTAATCTATCAAGAATAGGTTAGTTCAGGGCTGAAGCATGGAACACAGTGGTGGAGCTCATGCTTAGCGTGAGCAAAGTCCTCAGTTCAATCCCTAGCACCTCACATCTGTGAGCATGCGCGCACACACACAAAGAGGAAGGAAAGTCCCCACCCCATTAGTAAGCCATGCTCCCAACTCATGCAACACTCAAGGACACCCAACCGCTCCCACAGCAAAGCTGATGAAAATGGCTATGCCCATTAAATAGAACCTTTTATCCAATTGATTCCACTTACTGATGAAATAAAGCTACAAACAAAACAATAAATCATTCTAGGTGGACATGAAAGTGCAACCCTAAGCACTAAAAGCACTTAGTTGCATGGTCTGAATAATACTGGATGTGCTCAGGATAAAGTCACAGCAACAGATTTCATTCACTAGGTCTTTCTGCCCTCGTCTTTCCATTAGTCACTACTAAGTTGTTAGGCAGCTCTCACCTTATAACTGTGGTAGGGTCTTGATTAGACCAGGCCAGGATTTCTGAATCCATTGCACTCTATCTTCAGACAGGAAAAATAATATCCACTAGACAGTGTGTGCAGCCATCATGGTGCAGGTGACAGAGGGAAAGTGATCCCTGCCATGTCCCTGGCCAGTTTCACACCCACAATTCACAGCAACATGAGTAGGTCAAATCTGGGCAGGGGGCTTGGTCATCTTTTTTTCCTTCTTAGTGAAAATTTGATGATGTCATTTCCTACTTGTGCTCTTTCAGGTGCTCCACAAAATCTGAATTATTCACGTAGGGCTGACAAAAGTACAAAACTGCTTCACAGGCCTCCCTGAGCCAGAGAGCACATAACCCTTCAGGGGTTGCACAGAGCTAGGCAGAGATGGCTCCAAATATATTTACCTTTAGAATTGGGGACTGGTTAGAAGAGTGCTCTCCCTGGAAGCATAGGGAGAGGCCTTACAGGTACAGAAGAATCAGAAGGAGAACATAGTCAAGCTGACAGCACCCGTCAGAGCAGTGGAGGTTGATACACAGGCGCTAGATCTCCAGGATGTTGTTAGGGTACAGATCTAGAATGTCTCCAAAAGGCCTCAGGTGTTCAAAGTTGGTGATGACACCACAAAGCCACTGTATTCACTAGCAGCACAGCTGAATATGCTGGTGTGAGATGGGGCCTGGTGGACAGAGGCAGTCATTGGGGTGTCTTGGTTACTCTTTTCTTGTTGCTGTGACAAAATACTTATCACCCAAAATGAAGGAAGGAAAGGTTTTTTCTGTTTTTTTTTTTTTTTAGCTCACAGTGTGCAAAAGTTTCAGTCCATAATCAGCTGGCTCCAAGGCAGGGTGGTTTGGAACTGGGGCAACACTTCAAGGCAGCAGTCAGCAAAAGCCAGCAGGAACAAAAAGGAGTCTGGGGAGCAAGCCTCTTCTCTTCCTTTACATTGTACACAGGCCACCCCTCTTCCTGGGCGGGTGCAGCACTCACACCACCTCTCTGCCCTCCTCTTGCACAGGCTCAGAAAGTTTACAAAGGATGCTGGCTCCCTACTGAGTCTCTTAGTTAAACTTTTGAACATCTCAAGTTGACACAATGTATCAACCATAACACTGGGGTCATGATCAGGAAGCCTTTAACAAGCTCCCTCCTCCTTCCCTGCTTCCTCTTCCCATGATGCAAGCAGCTCCCCTTCACCAACCTTTCCATCATGGGCTGCATAGCAGAAAAAATGGCTGAAAGTGCAAGCCAAAACAAACCTCTTCCCCTTTAAGAGGTAGGCTCTGGGTGTTTTGTCTCCTCCAAGGCAACTGTGATTAAGACATGGTCTAGTCCTGGTGAACAGAAAATCCTTTCGATGCAGACGGAGTTTGGGGATGTTAGGTTAACACCACTGTGGATTAAAGTATATAATTATCTCCCCCTTGCTCTGATTCTACACTTGTGGTTAATATTTAGTTCCCACAGTTTCACTAAGCCACAGAGTCACATGAGCCACTCATGTTGGCACTACTGCTCAAATTTTATGTATCAGTACATGACAATTCGGTTTTATACATCTTTCTGTGAGATCACTTTCTGTGAGCTTGCTTCATTTTTTGATGTGTTCACAAACCTAGTTTCTGAGCCCACACAGTAAACATACAATGTGGAACCCTGATGAATCCCCCAAGGTACATGTCTAACAGTATGTCTTCATATGTTCAAGTGAACAGCTGAACACTGCACACCTGTATCTGGTAATCTGAGCAACTATTTTGGAGACAACAGTATGCAATATAATAACCACTGTTAATTTCCTATCATCTTGTTTTGAAATTCTATGTCATTTTTATTGGTTTTGATACTGTTGTTCTCTTTAAAATAAGGCATCATATATGAAGGAAATCAGTTTTTGCCTGATCTTCCTGTTGAGTCTTTCGCTCTTGATGGTGATTTCTCTAGGTGAAGTGGATTTTCCAATTGATCATTTACATGTTTATCCCAGTGCATTCACTGTAGTCCTGTCCTGAGCTTCAAGGCACTGAAGAGTCTGAAGTTAGGAAAATAGACAAAGTCCTTGCTCTAAAAAAATACACAGGAAAGAATAGCAATAACCAGCAGAGAAATCAAAATCTAATTTCTTATAGATTTTAACTCAGTTCAGTTCTGTAGAAGTTACAGAGTTATGATTTAAAGACAAGCAGAAAATACAGACCCTAAATTTAGCCACAGCCTTGAGTCCAGATGTATTTTCCAGTCATTATCAAGAAGAGAGCATCAGACAGAGACCTGTGTTGGAGCAGTCGTCACTTACCATTCCTGTCGCCTGCTTTCCACTGAGACTTCCAAAGACAGACTCACGTCTTTAGATTGCCATGTCCCTGCATGGAGGCCCAGCAGATCCCGAAGAGACAAAAAAAAGCACGTTCTCACCTCTAATGATCACGATCTTGCCACTGAGATCCACAGATCTGAATCTCAAACAGCAGAGCTAGGACCAACTTCCAGCTCTGGATCTTAGGAGATAGCAGAGGCTGCTCCTTCCCCATGTGAAGACCGTATGGTGGGATCTCTTCCCCAGAATGCAGATGATAAAGGAAACAGGTGAGGGCACTGTAGTCAGATCGTAGTCTATCGTGGACACTACAGGATCACACCGAATCTCACCCCACACAAATGTTTTACATGATGGGGTGTGGTAAAGGCAACACACAGGGGTACGTCATTTCAGCATCACCTGTACATAAATAATTAGCTGTATATTTAGATACATGAGTTACAGTTCAACATCACGATTAAAAGCATGAGTTTTAGTGTAGACAGACATGGATATGAAGCCTCGCTGGACCACCATCTGTGGGACCCAAACAAGATGAAGAATCATGCTAAGCTTCATTTCACATGTGGAAAATGGTGATAATAAATATCATACACATACACACACACATCTAATTCACAGTGTGGTGTGCTTGAGGTTCTTCTGTGGATGCACATTATAACTGCTTGAAGAATTCTCAGTGAAAAGAAGAGGACAAATACCTGCAAGGATGTCACTCATATAAGAAAACACAAATAGAGAAAACTATCTCAAAGTTGTCATTCTATCTAAACTATGAATTGAACAGATTTATAATACTCCAATCTCTTTTCAAACTCAATGCCCTACATTACAACTTCTCTATCATTTCCAGATCGCACCTCCAAGCTACTGAACAGAGTATGCCCACTGTTTGTCATGATGTGTGTCAAAGACTTACAGATGAGCGGCACAGAGGAGACCAAAAGGTCCTTAGAAGATTCAGAGTGAGAACTGAACTCAAATTGATCCCAATCAAAAACACACTATTAAGAAAATTTAGGATATACATGTAAAAAGGACAATGTAAAATCTATTTCCCAATGTTTAAATATATTATACAAAAAGGACTAATATTTACTTGAAAAAGTGTTCATAAAATATCATGGCAAGTCAAACATTCTCATTTTTTTCCTCCTTCTCTTCCTTTGTTTTGGTTTCTTTTGCTCTCAAAACTGATAGAGATTTTATTATTAAAAGCTTTCATTAATGATGTATTAAATAAAACTCTTGTCTTCTTAGCAACCTAATTACCTTGCTTAGAAAATCAAAATGATAGTATTTCTACCCCGCTCCCTAGGAAAAGAACTATATAAGAACTATCAAGAAATTCTTGATAAACTTTGTTTTTATAGTACAGAAACATATTGAAGTACAATTATTGGTCTTTTATATAAATATTTAATATTCAAGTAATACACTATTCTAAAATTATGAAAATTTGGATAGCTGAAATGGGATTGACGCTATCGAGAAAAAATATGAACCTTGTAAAGTATTTGCAACACCCAAATACTAGTTCCTATACCATTATATTGGCATCCTGGAGAAAGACAAAGTATTTTATTCCAATTAACATATCACACCAGTGGCCCTGAAGCAAGGCCAGCAGATCGATGTAGCTGCTGGTTTCAAACAGGAGCCTAAAGAGAATTCTTTCTGTGGTCTGTTGGCCATTTCAGAACTTTGGAAATGGAATGGTCAATTCATCAGAAAGAAATAGCAGGTGAGTATGGCGGACTTTAGGGGGCCTGCAGGGGAGAGACCCTGGCGCCTCGGGACCTGCACCATGTGGTTGACTCGGGGTGCCAGGAGA
>PVJX010017466.1:0-38280 GCA_004027295.1 Dolichotis patagonum
ACCTGGCCCAGATCCCGGTCTCCAGGCAGTTCCCTGCGGATGAAGTGCGGGCCTACCAGTCCCAAACAGTCGCGCCGAGATTCAGGTCTGCGCAGACTTTAACAGCCCAGGCCACTCTGCGGGTCTGAGAGGCTCAGGTCCCAAAGAGAAAGGCCGAGATGCTGCTTTCTGGGAGGCTTCCTGGGGGTGAAGGGCCTCCCTTGTTATTTTTAAGAGATCTTCCCTTTCATGACCCCACATTGCAAGCCTGTGTTCAATTTTTGATAGTCTGTCTTTGGTTTCTTTCAAGCAGTTTTGCCAGCTTTCTATCGAGTCTTTAGTTTCCTGATAATCTCTTTGAATCTGTTTCATGAATTCTAGGTTTTTCCTGAATTCTTCATTAAGTTTTTCTCTCCATTTGTGTTCCTCCATTCTTCTGTCTGTGTCTTCTTGAGAGGTACCCAGCCCTTCTTTTATTAATCTACTTATCTCTTGTTTAATTTGAATTAATATTTCAGTTTTGGTCCTGCTTACGAGGTCCTGAAGATATCTCTTTATGTCTGCTAATGCTGTGTTTGATGTTGCATTTTTGCTGCCCTCAATCTCTTTTGTATTTACCTCTCCTGGATCAATGTTCTCAGGGTTGGGGGCTGGGAGTGTTTTCTTATTTCTCCCTTTTGTAATGTTTTTGGTTCCTTCCATACAAGTATACAGTGTAATTCCCAGACCCTTTTCTTGTTGTTTAAGGCTCCTCTAGAGGGTGCAAGCTAGGAGCTTTAGCCCTCTTCAATAGGTTATCAGAGATTAGAGTTCACCCACAGGCAGTGTGTGCTAGCTCCTCCCTTCTGGGCCAGTCAACCTTTGCAGGCCTTCACTGCGTCAGTGTGCACTGATCTCAGGGAAGTAACTGGGTCCCCGCCAGGGATGTGGCCTAGTCCAAGCAGATTCCACCAATCTGCTCGGCGAGGGGAGCAACCAGCTGAAGCCACTTCCTTATGGAGTTAGGGCTGTCCTGCCCAAATCCAACATGTCTTCTAGTCAGTTTCCCCTTTCCCTTGGGAGGGTCTTATTCCCATCACTCACTGGGTCCCTGAGAACTGCTTGGCTCCCCGACCTCTGACTTCAGCTCAGCTGCGGTGGGAATTCACAGTGCCTCTGGGTGGGTCATGTGCATAGCTGGTCCCGGCGAGCTGCACGCAGGGCTGTTCAGCTCCGAGCTCCGGCGGCTCAAGCCAGTCGCTTCAGCGAGGATCGCTTGTTCAGGTCGGGCAGGAATTCAGGCAGTTCGAGGAGGGTGCCATGCTCGCTGATCTTATCTTCACTAATAGTAGCCCCAGGACCTCATATTCGAGCTGGGTTTTTTTTGCACTTTAGTTTTTTCATGGGTTGTGAAAGTCCATCTCTCTCTGTTTGGGTCTCTCCAGGGTGTTTTATTCTGGCATTTGAGCTGTTTCTCTCAGAGAGGATCTCTCTCCTGCTACCTACCAGTCTGCCATCTTGTCTTCAAATTCTACATTGCTTTGTTGTGATCCGCTTTGCTCTGTTTTGTTGTGTTTAATTTTACCCTTTTGATATAATTGCATGTATGTTTGGGTGTGTAAGATGGATGACCATATTGCTGTTTTTGTCAGATCGTGGAGCAGAACTGTTAACAGTCTCACTGTTTGAATGTCTACTTTACATGTTTTAACTTTGTAATTTGAACAACTATTTCCAAGAAGTCAGTATGTAATTTGTCAAGTAATAATTTCTTAGGTTTTTTTGTTGTTGTTCTTTTCCTTTTTTCCTTGAAATTCTGTATTGTTGCTACCCTTTATTCTGTTTTGTTTTGTTTCATTTTGTTTTGTTTTGTTTTTTTCTCTTTAAATAAAATTATTTTTTAAAAAAGTAAAAAAAAAAGAGTTGGATGTTTAGTTTTACTCTAAATACTGTAAAGAGGCCACTGGAGGGCTTTTTGTGGGAAATTAATAAAATGTGAGTTATATTTTTAAATTATTATTCTTGATGCTCCATGAGGGATGGGTGAAGAACTCAGTCTAAACATTACCACTTCCAGGAATTTCCATTTATATCTTAGCCCAAAGTCCTTTAAATAAAATTTCTATCCTCAAAACATAAGCAGACTACGTGTTGCTCCTGAAATTGCATACAGTGCATACAGTTCTTTAGGGTTCCTTGCTGGTTGAAAGCAGGTCCATCTCCCAGTTCCAGCTCCTGAGGCCCATTTCTAAAGGCGATGGTGATGGAGTAAGTTTGGAGCATTTTATTTTTCAGTCAGAGTCCACAGATGGAAGATCACAATGACCATTCCTTCTCCCCAAGCCCACCACCCAATCCTTCTCTTTTCCTTTCTTTCATCTGCTGTAATATTGCTAATGCTGAGGATTTGACTTCACCTCTGGCATTCTTTTTCCTGAGTCCCTCAGGGAAGGGCTCATGGTAGTCATCAAGCAGTGCTTTGCTCCCCAGTACCAGATTAGTAGGCCACCCTCAGCTGGCCCATGCTGTGAGGAGGACTTATGAGGAAAGGCCATGACTTTGGGGATAAACTCGCAAGTGAGGCTGGCCTTCTGTCTGGATGTCCAGGGCGATGATAGTATTCAATCACTTACTGAAAAGTGCTCCTGAGAGATGCATTTTTCCAAAGCTGGTCTTGTAGGTCGCTATCATATAAGCCAACAAAATCCCCATTACTTTCCACTTCATTATCACCAAATTTTTATATCCCCATATACAGGTTACTAGACTCCCAAAAGTGCAACGCTGAGCAGAAAACTAGAAAAGAAAATACACCCACTCTCACATTATTGCCTTTTTGTTATTGGAAACCCACAAGCCATTGGAAGCTCTGAGTGTCTTGCTGAGTTGCTCTGTAACTTAAATTTAATTTGTGCGTAGATTTGGCAAAGTATTTGTTTTGCTAAGTATGTTTTAGCACCTTGGCTTTGGCATTTCAAACTACAACTTGTAGTTTCAAAGTTCGCAATTTTTCAAAGTTTGCTTTCCCACAGGCCAGCTCTAAGTGGACACCTAAGAAATCCACAAGGCAACAGCCAAAAGACAGATGCTATGTGAGTTTTAGAAAATATCTGGCATCACTAAATATACAAGTCCACATCTCCTGTATCTCCAAAGGTCTACAAAAAGAAAAACTTCCAAAAACAACTATGCCATCTTGCTCAACAGTAGTAATCACAGCAACAAAAAGAATCTTGCTGCATGCTGTCTTATCTGCTCCAGTAGCTACATTTATTGTATTAATATGTGCTGAGACTTCAAGAAATAGCAATTTTAAAAAAAAAGAAACAGAAATTTTCTGTAATCTAGCAAGACTTGATTTCCTCATGGTGCCACTCTAGGGTCAAATACAATGCAGCCTTAGAAAGTATGGATCTCCCCCCAAACAGGAACCAATATGAATTAGACCATGCCAAGCCTAGGAAGATGCTGGATTCTGCATGTGTTTTCACTTTGGAAGGGTGAGCTGAAGCTATCCTGCTGAAGGAATAGAAGGGCTCCATTGCCAGTACTCACTGCCACTATGCAGTGAGGACAGCTTCACTGTGTTCAGTAGTGTGATTTTTATTGTTATGTACAACTGCTTTTCCTTCCACTTTTTCATTTTGCAAAAGAACACTATATTTCATTAAAAACTAAAGTTTGCAATTGAAAAAGCTTTGCCTGATTAAATCTTTTTTTTTTAATCAGGGATCAAACTCACAACCCTGCAGTTTGCCTGATTAAATAAATCTCTCTTAAGATTCAGGCATTCTTTCCTCTGGGGGAGAGTCAACTTGGACTTTGAACAAGCATTTTTGAATGTTGTAAACAGAGCGGATGGGTAACAAGTCTAGGAAACACTACAGGAGGAAAGCACAATAAGCAGTCAAATAAGACAGAGCTCATAGTCAGAAATATCAAACCTTTGTCACATTCCCTCTGGGTTTCCTACTCCAGCGAAGTATTCGATATCATTTCCTAACAGCAATGCCAAATAATTTTGTATAGAACTTTATAATGTTCTGATCCTTCCTGAATGTGTGGTCACCTGCTATGAGTGATAAGTCTGGGTAGAAAAAGGGCAAGAATCTTGGCAGGGGTGGGAAGATCACCTGTGAAGATGACCTGTGGGTCCAAAAACTGTATGCCTGACAGCCACCTCTAGGATACTCACAAGGACGCAGTCCTTTCCTTATTCTCTGACATGTTTTTACCTCTCTTCCCCAACTTGGTAAGCACTATTTTGGACACAGCACAGTTTGGGTACTGTTCAGGAGTACAGAGGAGCACAAGTGTCCTTCTGGGTAGTACCAGCTCAGTGGCTTCATATCCTACAGCAAGCGTTTAATGATGACCTTCAGTGTCCTGAGCACTGTGTCCCCTTCCCATGTCCACAGGAGGAGGACACTGCTGCGCTGTTGGACGGCAGGTGGCACACGCCCCTGCCTGTCGCTCTCCTTACTCCCTAACTCTCCAGCATTCCACTCCATGCAGAAAACTAAAATCCCAGGGATTTTCCAAGTAACTTTTACAAATACGTTCTCTTTTTAATTAACGAATAAAAATTGTACATATTATGGTATTCAGTAAGATGTCTTGATAGGTGTAGAAACTGTATAATGGCTCAAACAAGCTAATCAACATCTTCATTACCTCGTATGTCACTTCTTGTGTGTATGGTGAGAGCATTTAAAATCTACCCCTGAAATCTAGCAATTTTCAAGTATCCAGTGCATTGACAGTAACTGTAACTACCCTATTGGATAGTAGATCTCCTAAACTTATTTCTGCTCCTGAAGATTTTGTATCTTAGACAAACAACTTTGGAGTTGCCCTGGTACTCACCATTCTACTCTCCCAGGCAAATTCTTTAGTGTGACATGAAAGAACTTCACTTAGCTCTCTTTTCTTTTGATTCCGTGCCGGTCCATAAGAAATCCTTCTCCCTCAGCTCGCAAGGTGTTTGCCTTGCATGGCTGGTCACAGACTTTTGTCCTTAATTTCCCATGCTGCAGTAAATAGCAAAGCAAAGCAAGATAGCAGATAAGATCCCCCGTGAGTGGATGACACACCAGCTGAACAGCTGGCCACACACTGAACTACCTTCGCAAGAGGCAAGGAAACCAGGTGAGGAGCCACGGCACCCACTTCCAGGATCCAGAATGAGGGGACATGCTGCAGCAGGCAAGATGGCAAGCTGCCTGTGTCACTCTTCCCCAACTCCAAGTAGCTCAGCATGGAAAGCCCACAGCCACAGTCCTGGAAATACCAAGGGAACTGAAGCTGCATGGCCAGAAAAGTGACTGCAACCACCACCAGCCTCCACCCCTAGGCCACACAGCAAGGATCTGCACAAAGAGCAGAGGACTGAGAAGAGTGGGGCTTTTCTCTTTCCTCTTCCTTTTTCCTTCTTCCTCCTCTCCTTCTTCATCTTCTTTCTTTCTTCTTTCTTTCTTTTTTTCTCCTGTTCTTTTTCCTCACCCTCCTTTTTCACCTTCTTTTCTTCTTCCTCCTCCATTTCCTCCTCCTCCTCTTTCTTCCTCTTATTTTTGTACATGTGTGCACACGCAAACATGTGTGTGTGCTGGGAACTGAACCTAAGACCATCACACTGAGCTGCATCTCCAGCCCTTTTTATTTATTTTGAGACAGGGTCTTGCCGAGTAACTAAGTTGTGCAGGTTGGGGTCATACTTTTTATCCTTCTGCCTCAACCTCCCAGAGTGATGTGAGGACAGGCAAGTACAACCATGTCAGCTCAAGGCTGCTTTATTTGGAGCCTAGTGTCAGGCCTGCTGAGGCAAAATTCATTGGCCAGTTGAAGCTGAAAGCCCCCCTATGAAGGCCAGACCTCACAATGAATCATCTGGATTGGCCCCAGCATCAGGCAGATTCATGTGCTAGGGGAACAGACTCTGCTTCATCTTCATCATTTTCAACCTTGGAGTAACTAGGACACACTGGCACTCCTCCTGAGCCGGGGTAGAATTCTGCGCTTGTGAGTCTCAAGCATGTTCGAACAGCTTAGCAGCAGTCTTGGTAGCCAACATACTGCCTTTACCACCCATTCCCCAATCTGAGGCAGCTCAGCTATCCCAGGACAGTGCCCCTAGATGGAGCTCCAGAACTGCCCTAGCACAGAGCAAACATCTGCGTGCCTGTAGGACAAACTTATGTTTTGGGCTGTATAACTGTCAGCTGGGCAGGGCCTCACTGCATCCCTGAGACTAAGCAGATCCTCACCACTGTGTGACTCAAGCACAGTCCAGCTTAATGTCAGCCTAGGTAGCCAGGAGATACCTTCACCAATACCATGCCAACTCCTGGCAGCATACCATGGTGCAAGACTCCATTCACCAGGCGTAGAATAGGGCAGTAAACATAAGTCTTGGAACTTAGTGCAGTGCTGGAGAAACAACACTGAGCAGATCACAACAGCACCCATCCCAGGCCTGCCTGCAGAGCAGTTCCCGTGCAGAAGGAAGCCACATGACCACAAACTGCCAGATGTCCACCCAGCTAGCACAGCCTGCAGCCAGTTACCATGGTCTTGGGCCATCCCAGCAATGGATATCCCAAAATGTGTGTGTTTTGGTATTGGCAGGTTGTGGGATCAAGAGTGATACAGGTGACTGGCCTCAGTGGGGACAGGTGTGATTTAAGACCCCAGAGTGACTGCTTAGAGCCATGTGAATCTAGTGTCTGACCACATTCTGGTAACTATGAGTGAGGCATTTGGATTACCCTAGCCAGAGGAAAAGGTTTATGTGTACAGATTACTCTTTGTCAGTGCTCTCCTGGTTCTTTTTGAACATACTAACATGGTATGGAACAAACCTGGGGTTGTCCTCTGGTACTTAAACAGTGATAACACATCACCAGCAGACTCTCAACAAATCTGGACCTGGGTATCATCCAGTGTTGAAATAGTGAAAGTGCATATAGACTTGAAATAGATTTCAGGAGCTTTTTTTTAAAGTTGATTTTTAATGCCTAGAGGGTTTTTTTTTTTGGTTGTTTGTTTGTTTTGTTTTGTTTTGTTTTGGGGGAAGTTTTGCTTGTTTGCTTTTGCTTTTTTGGAGACAGGTTTCTTTTTGTAATTCAGGCTGGACTTGAACTTACTTTGTAGTCTAGGTTGGACTTAAACTCACAGCAATCCTCTTGCTTCAGCCTCCAAAGTGCTGAGATTACAGGTGTGCACCACCATGCCCGACTGGACTAGAATTTCTGCATATATAACAGACAAGTCTTAGGAATCCATGATTAGAAAGACTAGAAAAACACTTCATCCTTCGATCCCCATATGAGGTCTGCACACAAACAAGCTTTAACAGAATTCAGAAAACCATGAGCTCAACCTAATAAAGTGATAAAAAGCAACCAGAATGATCAGCATGGAAGAATTCTGATAACCTAAACCACTGATTTTATGCAAATTCCATGAACCTGAAGAAAACACTGAGAAATATTTCAATACTCTAGTAAGGAAATGTAAGAAAACAATAGAGGCAACTTTCTTAAAATCAAACAAATTCTTGAGCTGAAAAATACACTAAGTGAAATAAAAAATGTGACAGATATCAATGGCAGGATAGAAGAAACAAGAATTAGTTCAAAGGTATGCTTTTTGAAAATTCACAATCTGAAGGAAAAAATGAAGAGGAATGAAGAAAGCTGTGGAAATAGATTACTACTTTGGAGCATTTTACAAAAGCGAGTACTTGAATTATTGGAGTTCAAGAAGGACACAAGAATGCCAAAGGACTGGAAAGCTTGTTAGAAAACAAAAGCAAAAAAACCCAAAAAATCCAAAAGACCCCAAACTTCACAAATTTAGAAAACAATACAAATATCTAGATAACCATGTTTCTCCAAGTCTTCTCATAATCAAGCTCTCAAACATGAAAGATAAAGATTCATAAAGCTGAAAAAAACCCCTTCATATTCATGTCCCAATTCACCCAGAAATATTACAGGGTCAGGAAAGAGTGGTGGGAGACTTTCACAATACAGAAAGAAAAACTTTCAATTGAGAATACCTACTTAGCAAAGCTATACTTAGAAGTGAAGCAGAGGTAAAGACATTCCTAGACAAGCAAAAACTGAGAAAATATATCTCCACCAGATTTGCTCTACAAGAAATATTAAAGAATGTTCTTTAAACTGAAAGAACAAGACCCAAAAGGACTTTTATTCAACATCGTCTTAGTTACTTTTCTCTCATTGCTGAGAAAAAATACCTGCCACTCAAAGTTAAAGGAGGAAAGGTTTATTTAACTCACAGTTTATAGAGATTTTTGTCCATAACCAGCTGGCTCCAAATCAGTGTGGAATGGCACAGGGGCAGCAGTTCATGGCAGCAGAAGATAACAAAAACAAGAAGGGCAAAAGAGGGATAAACAAGCCTCTTTTTCTCCTTTATATTGGATGCACGTTACCCACCCTGAGGGGATATAGCACTCACACCCCTAAACTCAGCACTAGACAATGAACCAATCACAAACTCTAGATTCAGCTGCCTCTAAAAAGCCCACCCCTCCATTACCACATAAGGCTTTGGAGGGACATCTAGACATACACCATAACATTCCACCCTGGCCCCCCAAAGACTCATGCATATCCCTTTGTTCAAAAGGCATTGAGTCTATCTCTAAGAGCTGCCAAAGTCCTAGTAGTTTTAGCCTTGCTGGAAAATTTAAGTCTTCTCCAAGATGTAAGGCAAGCTCTTAACTGTGAGCTCCTGTACAAATGAAAAGAAAGCTAAACACTTTTAACATTTAATGGCACAAGATAAACATTACTATTTTAAAAGGTGTAAGTAGGAGGATACAAAAGAATGGGATCAAAGCAAGTCTGAAACCCAGCAGCCCAAACATTAAATCCTGTAGTTTTATGCGCAGCATCTGAGGCAAACTGTGGCAAGATGTGAACTCCAAAGGGCTTGAAAGGTTCCACCCCAGGTGAATTCAGTGGTAGCAGCTCCCATGGCTTTTCTCTTAGGCCACTCTACTCACTTCTTGCAGTTTTTTTTTTTTTTTAGACGATCTATGCTTTGGGCTTCTCCAAACTTTTGGGTTCTCTAGTGCACCTTTGACTTTGTGCTCACAGCTTTATACACTGCACTCTCAGGAACACTCTGCCTGGTTTTGCAGTGTGTCCCTGAAATTGAAGTGGAAGCATTTTTAACCCCACAACTTATGCATTTTTGCATGAGGCTAAAACCAGCACCACGTAAATGGTGCCAAAGTCTGTTGCCAGCTGAAGGAGTAGCCATGCTTTCTTCTCTCTTAGTTGTAGGGATAAAGTGCCTAGATCACTGAGTATTTTCAATCCAGTTCTGAGGAACAAATTCTCTAGACCACTTCCATTCTGGAACACAGTGTTCCATGGCTTTATTTTTAAAGAGGTCTTTTATTGTTGCAATTGTGAGGCTACAAAGGGTGGAGAACTGCTGCTTTTTATCATGCCTTCAGGCCAACTTTTTAATTTTTATTCATTCATTTATTTATTTTACTTCTTCTTAGCAATCAAGATCATCTCTGCTCTATCTTTGCAGTTCACAGCTTTACTGGAGCTTTTCTTGGCCAAACTCACAGCATTTGAAATCATTTTTCTTGGCTCTTTGCTCTTGAGTCTCAAAATAAATCTGGCTTAAAGTCCCCAACCAGAGCTATGCCACTGTCTCAACATTAGACTGCCTTGAAATTTCTTCTACCAGATTAATAGTTCACCACCCTTAATCTCAGTCTCAGGCGAAGTCTCTAGACATGAGCAAAATGCAGATAAACTTTTTTATGCAAAGCCATAACATGCACCAACTGGAGTCCAACAACTAATGCAGTCCTTTCTAGCAGACACTTCCTGAGCCTGGTCTTTACTGGTAGCATTTTTATTAATCTTTTGGTCTTTTGGGCTTTGACCAGAATCTCACATACAGAATAGCCCAAAGCATTTTAGCTCTAGTCTTTTAGGTCACATCTTGAAACTTTTAAAACTCTTTCCACAAGCCATTTCCAAAGGCCCTTGAACCACATGGTCAGGTATAGTCATAGCAATGACCCCACTTCTGATACCAAATTTTGTTCCTGTTACCTTTCCCTTGATGTTGGGACAAATACCTGACACATAAAGTTAAAGGAGAAAGGCTTATTTAGCTCACACTTTGTAGAGATTTTAGTCCATATTCAGCTGGCTCCAAGTCAGGGTGTTATGGCACAGGGGCAACATTTCATGATGGTGGAAAACAACAAAAATAACAAAGGAAGAGGAGCAAGCCTCTTTCCCTTCCTTATATTGTATGCAAGATAGCATTCACAGTACCAATCCCAGCACTAGACAGTGAACCAATAATAAAATCTGAATTCAGCCACCATGGAAAAGCTATGACCTCCTGAGGCTTTGAGGGGCCATCTAGACATATAGCATAACAAACAGAGTTCTAGAAACCATAGCCAGAGCAACCAGACATGAGAAAGAAAGGAAGGGAATCCAAAAAGGAAGATAAGCCAAATTTTTACTGTTCTCAGATGACATGATCTTATGCATAGAGAAAATAACATAATAACATAGAGAAAATAAGTTACAGTTAGATAGAAGCAAGAAGTTGTAGTGTGCTATTGCACAGTACAGTGACTACTGAAAATAATACTATGTTGTGGATTTCAAAAGGCTAGAAGACAAGATTTCAAAAGTTGTGAGGAAAGAAATATGTTTAACCTGACTTCAACATTACTTAATGTATACATGTTGCCATAGTCAGGGTTTACAAAGGAAAAGATTTAATATGGGACACATAATTTTTATAATATTCAATGAGAGTCACATGCAAAAGTATGGGGAGATCTGGTCACACATTAGAGAGCCAAAGAATTCAGCTGAGAGCCTTAATCCCACAGCAATATCCTTCATGAGTTCAGCTAAAGATGTACAGCCCATGGCAATGTCCCCCATGAGTCCAGCTGGAGGCCTAGAGCCCACACCAATGTCTCATGCAAGTCTGTATCAAGGATCTGCACTGACAGGGCCTAAGTGTCAGCGGTGAAACTAGAAAGTCTGGACCAGCAGGATGAAGCATCTGTGCCTGCAGGTTGAGGTATCTGCACTGGAACCAGGAAGCAACACTCAAGGTAAGGGACAGAGCTCCCACAAAGAGAATTGTAGCCATCCTCAGTGACAGCAAGGATCTGAGATCATTCAACAGTGAGAACAGCTGAGTTCACATCAGGAAAACCCACAATTCTCCAGGAATATCAGCAGCATACCATCTTCCCCTCCTGTTCTCTTTTTATGCTGTTGGCAACAGTTCTCAGGTGGGCCTTCCACACCCAGCACCACGCTGATTCAGTTCAGATGGGTGTGACAAAGTGACCAGTAGTTAATCTGACACACATGGATTTAATGTAAGCACTACATGGGATCTCATTAATATGTAGAATTTTATGCTTTTACATATCAATTTAAAAGTAAATATTTTTAAAAGATGAAAAATTTCTCATTCTATATCATACTGTACTCCTCTGCCTCCCAAGCCCTAGGGACTGCAGAGACTTCCTGAAGCCTTTCAGCAGACCAAAGGCAAGGGGGAGATGACTGCACTCTTCCTCCTTGCAGTGGGACCAAGAGCCACAGCATATCTCCGCCTGGAGAAACCTTCCCCAATCGGTCTGCTTTCCTTTCTACACTCTCTTGTGCAAGCCAACACCCAGTAGATCTCAGTATTTCATTATATGTTCTAATTTAACATCTTATTGTAAGGACCTTAGGGTTACTGTGAGAAATAAGTAAAATAATCCAGTAAAGCACTTAGTGTTTATTGTCTTTTAGGAGCAACAATATTATTATCACTGTTGAGATAAAAAAATAAGTCTGTTTAGACATCTCCTGTCATAGCTTTCTTTGTTATACATTTTCCCCTCCTTTGGGGAAATATACTTACTGCTATATGGGAAATAAGAAATTTTGCTCACTTAAAAGCAAACAAGTTTCATTTCAAACTTTTAGCTGCCAAGTAAAAAGTGTTGACAGGAAGCTAAGCCCCCATCTGTGAGCCAGGTGGAGTGCAGGATAGGAAGAACAAGAAAGGAAGCTAAAAACCCACCTGTGCACTAGCGGGAGTGCAGACCAGAGAGAAGCAGGAAGGCAGCAAAGCCCCAACCTGTGAGCCAGCCAGAGTGTGGATGGGGAGAACCAGGAAGGTAAGCTCCACCCTGCAAGCCTAACTGCACACAGGCTGAGAGAAGAGTAGGCCCTACCACTAGCAACCAGCTGACTCAGAGGAGCTATATTGTTTGATTAACTTCACAAGACTAAAGCTGAGCAACTATTTAGAGAACAACAATGGCAGTACAGTAACTACTGTAGATTTCCTACTGTCTCATCACTATTTCAATTCATTTTATTGTTGTGTTTTATTCCCTTTAAAATTAAATTTAGATCAACAACAACAGAAGTGTCGCCATTACAATCTTTTTGCTGTCACTATTCATTTCATTTATATACAGATTAAAACATCATTCGATCTGGCCCCAAAGCCTCAGAATTCATCTTAAATCAGTATTTGCATACAAGACTTTTATTGAGTCAGGAATGCAGTTTATGGCACTATTGTAAGAAACTTAAACACTGAAAGAACATAGAAAATCTGCACAGAGTAAAATATGGATAACATTTTTTAATGAACAGCTGAAACTGAATAAGAAGTGAACTCACAGTGTACTTGAAAGGAACAGGAATACAGTGCTTTTAAGACTCCATGGATGGCCAGGAAAGATATCAGGCTGACCTGGGTCTTATTATTTGGGGAATTCCAGGAGGAGACTACAATTTTAATCACAAAAGGATAGTAGGAGCTGTGTGCAATCCACACAGAGCACATGGCTTGTGAAGATGCCCATTCCTTACAAACAGTATGAAATATTAACAAATATTGACTGTATGCTAGGCCATAAAACAATTCTCAGTGAATTCCAAAGTATTTAAAGTTGATAAAATATATTCTCTGAATACAGCAGAATTAAGCAAGGAATCTATCATACACACACACACTATGTAATACTCATATTTTTCAATAATAAGAAAAAGACTTCTAAGTGATCGATGGGTCAAAGATGGATTCACGAGATAAATTGGGCAATATCTTTAACTAAATAGTAATAAATTTTACATATCAAAACTTGTAGAAGCAACTAAAACACTGCTTAAAGAGAAATTTATAGTCCTAAGTTTAAAATATTAAAAATGTTAGAAAACAAGAAAAGCCAAAAACCAATTATTTAAAGATCCATCTCAAGAAGTCAAAAAAATAGCAGGAAATTAAATCCAAAGATGGAAAAGGAAAGAAATAATAAAGACAAGGTAAATAAATAAAATGTAAACATAGAATAGAGAGACTCAGCAAAGCCAAAATCAGATCTTTGAAAAGACCAGTAAGTTTTTATCCTGTCTAAAGCACCAAGAAAAATGAGACAATAGTAAGTTACCAATATTAGGGATGAGATCTATATTATTTTGCATCCTGCACATATTTTTAAAATTATATGTAGTTAGCTTGTCTCGTTAATTTGAGTGATAAACTACTGGAAATGGTGGCACATTCCTGTAATCACAGCACTCGGGAAGTTGAGGCAGGAGGATTGCTGCAAGTTCAAGGCCAGCCTGAACTATATAATAAGGTCTTATCTCAAAAATACAAAATATATATCTATGGTAAAATGACAAAACCTCAATCTAACCATGAGAAAAACATCAGAAATCCAAATAGAGGAACATTCTGCAAAATGCTGATCAGTAATCCTCAAAACTGTGGAAGTTATCACAAACAAGGAAAGTTGGAGATTATAACTAGATGTGATATACTCAGGATGAGATGCTAAACCAAGATTTTGTGTTAAATGTTTTGGTTTTTGGTTTTTGGAGACAGGATCTCACTCCACAGTTCATGCTGGCCTTGAACTCTTTATGTAGTCCTGGCTGCCCTCAAATTTGTAGTAATCCTCCTGCCTTAGCCTCCCTAGTGCTGAGATTATAGCCACCACACCTGGTTTGTGTTAAATGTTCTTATGATGAGTTTGAGACCTGCGTTCCCAGCAGTTGAGTTCCTATCCAGCTCCCTAGGACAATGGACTGGGCCCCGGAGGTTTCTCGGGCTCAGTACACCATGCCCAGTGGCCTTCTTTCAGTCTGGGATGTGGAGACTGCACAGGGGGACTCTCAGCCCTCTGGCGCTGGCCTGGGGAGAGTTTGAGACCAGTGCTCACAGCAGTTGAGTTCCCATCCAACTCCCTGAAACACTGGACTGGGCTCAGGAGGTCCTGCAGTGACATTCATTCAGTCCCAGGAGCTGAGGGCACAGGAGGTGCTTCCCAACACACCCAAGGGAAGCTTTGGAACACCACTCAAAGCAAGGAAATATAGGAAATGACAAAATGAAAGACCAAAAGGCAATCTCAAATCTCCAGCCCATCCCAAGAAAGCCTAGGAGCCATGAAGATAAAAGAAAATAGAAGCCATACCCCTGAAATGACTGAAATGATATCAACTGAAATAAATAAGCAACTCAGGGAAGCTATGGAGAAACTCAAATCAGAAATAATTTCCCAGGTAAAATAGGAAATGATAAAAGTAGTGAAAGAAATATTGAATACATCCAATGAAGACACAGCTGAAAAATTAGAGGAACAAAGCAAAGAGATAGAATCCCTGAATGAACACTTAAGAAACAAACAATGCATGAAGCAGATTCAAAGAGATATACAGGAAATCAAAAATTCTATTGAAAGTTGCCAAAACCACCTCAATGAAAGTGAAGATAGAATTTCAGACCTCCAAGATAAGATTGCAGCTAGTGAACAGGAAAGGAAAGATCTTTTAAAAATAACAAGGAATCAGGAAATAACAATTCAACAGCTGCAAGATGATGCAAAGAAAAACCACATAAGATTAATAGGGATAAATGAAAAAGAAGGGGACAGCCCAAATGATATCAAGAGGATATTTACAGACATAGTAGCTGAAAACTTCCCAAACATGAGAAAGGAAACTGACATATGGATTAGTGAAGCATATAGAACTCCAAATAACCATAACCAAAATAAAACTACACCCAGACATATAATAATCACCATCCCAAAAATCCACCATAAGAACAGAATACTAAAAGCTGTTAGAGAGAAAAGACAAATCACCTATAAAGGAAAACCTATCAGAATCACGGCAGACTTCTCAACACAAACCATAAAGTCAAGAAGAGCATGGAGTGAAGTATTTCAGATTCTAAAGGAAAACCACTTCCAATCCAGACTGACATACCCTGCAAAACTGTCCTTCAAAACAGACGGAGAAATAAGATACTTCCATGACAAAGAACAGCTAAAGAATTTCATAATCACCAAACCAACCCTACAAAGAATACATTCTAGATACACATAGGAAAAAACCACTAAGCAAGGCAGACAATTAAACAGAATGGAAAGGTAAAGATACAACAGCAGAAAGATAATATGTCAACAATAAACCAATATATAACAGTTATAACCATTAATGTAAATGGCCTCAACTCACCAATCAAAAGAAACAGACTGGCAGAATGGCAGCAAAGAAACAACATCCAACCATATGCTGTCTACAAGAAACACATCTAACCCAAAAGGACACTCATAGACTGAAAGTCATAGGATGGAAAACAATACTTCATGCAACAGGAAACCAAAAAAAAAAGCAGGGGTAGCTATTCTGTTTGCAGACAATGTGAGCTTCAAACCAAGAATGATCTGAAGAGATAAAGAAGGTCACTACATACTAGTTAGGGGAAAACTGCAAGAGGAAGAGATAACAATCTTAAATATATATGCACCGAATTCCAGAGCACCCAGCTATACAAAGCAAGTATTAACAGAAATGAAAAATCAAATAAGCAATAACACAATTATAACAGAAGACCTTAAGATGCCATTGACACAAAGGGACAGATCAACTAGACAGAAAATCAACAAAGACATAACATAACTGAATCACACCTGTGAACACATGGACTTGATAGATGTATACAGAGTGTTCCATCCAACATCAACATATACATTCTTCTCGGCAGTACATGGGACATTCTCTAAAACAGACCATATACTAGCCACACAGAACATATTTAAGTAAATGTAATAGAGCTGAAATTATCCCACACATGTTATCGGATCATAGCGCCACGAAACTAGAAATTAATGATAAAAGAAACTGCAAAACCCCACAAACACATGGAAACTGAATAATACACTCTTGAGCAATCAGTGGGTCATGGAGGAAATTAAAGAAAAAATTAAACAATATCTACAAGCAAACAAAAATACAAATACAACTTACTGGAATTTGTGGGATGCAATGAAAGAAGTCCTCAGAGGAAAATGTATTGCGCTGAGTTGCCACATCAGGAAAACAGAACGAACACAAATAAACAGCCTGATGCTACACCTCAGACATCTAGAACAAAAAGAGCAAGCCAAGCCCAAAGCCAAAAGAAGGGGGGAAATTATAAAGATCAGAACAGAAATTAATGCAATAGAAACCAAGAAAACAATACAAAGGATCAATGAATCAAAGAGTTAGTTCTTTGAAAGAATAAATAAAATTGATAAACCCCTGGCCAACCTTATTTTAAAAAAAGAAAGAGAAAACTCAAATTCATTCAAAAAGGAATGAAAAAGGTGAAATTACTACAGACTTGGTGGAAATAACAGAAGATCATCAGCACCTATTTCGAAAACCTCTACTCTCATAGGTTCGATAACACAGAAGAAATGGACAGATTCCTAGAAACATATGAACAACCAAAGCTGGGTCAGGAAGATGTAAAACTGCTGAAAAACCCAATTTCTATTAATCAAATTGAAAACATAATTAAGTCCGTGCCAACAAAGAAGAGCCCAGGCCCAGACAGATTCACTGCGGAATTCTACAAGAAATAAAAGAAGACTTAATTCTGACACTTCTCAAGCTCTTCAATGAAATCAAAAGGGAAGCAACTCTTCCTAAGTCATTCCTGGAAGCAAATATTACTCTAGTACCAAAACCTGAGAAAGATCCAACTAAAAAAGAGAACTACAGGCCAACCTCACTAATGAACATGGATGAAAAATTCTCAATAATATATTGGCAAACAGGATGCAGGAAATCATCAAGAAGATTACACACCTTGACCAAGTGGGATTCATCCCAATGCAGGGATGGTTCAACATATGTAAATCAATAAATGTAATCCACCATATCAATACAGCCAAAAGCAAGAACCACATGATCATCTCCATAGATGCAGAAAAAGTTTTTCTGCATCTATAGAGAGGTCCAACACTCATTCATAAGAACTTTACAGAGAATTGGAATAGATGGCCTTTACCTCAATATGATAAAGGCCATCTATGACAAACCTACAGCCAGCATCATATCAAATGGCCAAAAACTGAAAGCCTTTACCTTAAAATGAGGCACAAGACAAGCATGTCCCTTATCACCGCTCCTATTCAACATAGTACTGGAAATACTAGCCAGAGCAATTAGACAAGAGAGAGAAATAAAAGGAGTAAAGATAGGAAAAGAGGAAGTTAAATTATCATTATTTATAGATGACATGATACTCTACATAGAAGACCCCCAAAACTCCATTGAAAGACTCCTAGATGTAATAAATAAATTCAGCAATGTAGCTGGATACAAAGTCAATACTCAAAAATCAATAGCATTCCTATACACTAACAACAAAAGCACTGAGAGAGAAATAACTAGCATCCAAACACTAGCATCCAAAAAAATTAAATACTTAGGAATTAATCTCATGAAAGAAGTAAAAGAACTATACAGGGAAAATTATAATACCCTGAAAAAGAAATTGAAGAGGACCTCAGAAAATGGAAAGACATCCCCTGTTCATGGATAAGAAGAGCAAACATTGTGAAAATGGCCATTCTCCCAAAATGTTATACAGATTCAATGCAATCCCAATCAAAATACCACTAACATACCTCATAGATCTAGAGAAATTACTGCTAAAATTCATCTGGAACCAGAAGAGACCTAGAATAGCAAAGGCAATTCTAAGCAGCAAAGGCGAGGCAGGAGGCATCACAATCCCTGGCTTGAAGTTATGCTACAAAGCTACTGTAATAACATCAACATGGTACTGCAATAAAAACAGATCTGAAGATCAATGGAATAGATTGGAAGATACAACCACAACCACAAACTCACTCAACCACCTTATCTTTGATAAAGGGGCCAAACATGTTCACTGGAAGAACGATAGTCTCTTTAACAAATGGTGCTGGAAAAATTGGCTATCCATATGCTGAAGACTAAAACTAGACCCATGCCTATCACCATGTACTAAACTAAAATCTAAATGCATCAAAGATATAAATATTAAACAGAAACACTAAAACTGTTGGAAGACAAAGTCAGTAAAAATCTTGAAGACATAGGGGTAGGTAGAGATTTCATGAACAAGAATCAAACTGTATGGGAAATACTCCTCAGAATCAATAACTGCAATCACATCGTATTAAAGAGTTTCTGCATGTTGAAAGAGATCTCCAGCAGAGTGAAAAGAAAACCCACAAACTGGAAAAAAATCTTAGTGAACTGTCCCTCAGACAAAGGACTTCTGTCTAGAACTTATAAAGAATTTTAAAAAATCAGACCCTCGAAATTCAAAGACCCAATCCAAAAATGGGCATCTGAGAGCCATACACAGTTCTGAGATGAAGAAATACAAATGGCAAATAAATACATGAAAAAGTTCATCATCATTAATCATTAGAGATATGCAAATTAAAACCACACTGAGATTCCATCTCACTCCAGAAAGAATGGCCAGGATGAAAAAAACTACCAACAACAAATGCTGGAGAGGCTGTGGGGAAAAGGAACTCTTCTGCACTGTTGGTGGGAGTGTAGACTGGTGTGACCACTGTGGAGGTCAGTCTGGAGATTCCTCAAAAAGCTGGGTTTGGAGGTCCCATTTGACCCAGCTATTCCACTTCTAGGCATATTCCCAGAAGATCTGAAAATATCATACCACAGTGATAAATGTGCACCCATATTTATAGCAGCACAATTTGTAATAGCCAGTTCCTGAAAACAACCTAAGTGCCCATCAATTGAGGAATGGATAAAAAAGTTGTGGTATTTTTTTACAATGGAGTACTACTCACCTATAAAGAATGATCACATGGAGATACTTATAAATAAATGGATGCAACTTGAGACCATACTCATAAGCGAAATAAACCACACCCACATGTATAAATACCATATAGTCTCCCTAGTGTGAGAAATGGTAAGCGTACATAAGATTTTATGGTCCTCATGATTCCCCATTACATAGCTTTGAAGCCTTTTAATGTTTTCATTCATCAGTTGGAATTTTGTTTGACTTTATTATGTGTGATGGTATGAACAGCTGTTTTGAGAAAATAAAATATTATGGCAGCCATTGCAGATTTAATATCATCTTGCTTTGAAGTCCTACCATGCTTTTGTTCTTCTGTTACCATCAGTTCTATCATGTTGTCTTATTGGGATTTTAATATATGTGATAGTATAATTTTTTATGGAAAATGAGATATTATAGTAGCCATTGATCATTCTCTGTTATTTGGCTCATAATACCCTGCAATTCTTTCATTCTTTTGAATGTTTTTATAATATTTTGTTATGTTTGATATTGTATTTGAAGCCATGCTCAACTATTACAGAGAAAGAGACATTATGGTAGCTACTGTTAATATCCAGTTGTCTTGTTATAAAGTGCTGTGTGGCTTATGTTGTTCTGTTCTGATCTGCTTTGTTTTATTCTCTTTAAAATAAAAAAAAGTTCTTATAATAACAACAAGAAGATAGTACAGAGGGAAGAAATTGCCCTTAGAGGGCCTTGACATGTTTACAGATGAACTTACCTTCAAATTCATCAAGATATGGACATTAAATATGAGTACTTTTTTGTACGTCACTCATACCTCAATTTTTAAATGTATTATGAAAAAGAATTACAATTCAAGTAATGTGTGGATTTAGTTAATAATAGTACATCAGTATTGGTTCATTAGTTGTGACAAATGTGCCATAATACTGTAAATTGCTAACCAGGGGAAGAAATGGGAAATATGATATTCTGGGAGCTTTTTATACTATCAATTTTTTAATTCAAAAATTTTCAACTTGTCAAATTAAAAACCATTTAAAATAAAAGATTTATTTTAAAAAGATTATAAGTGGATATTATTATGATATTAGAATAGAATGTCAGTAAATGATGAGTTTAAGTGAAATGGATGAATTCCTAGAAAAGCTCAATTTATACAAACTGGCATAAGGAAAATAAGATATATGACTAATCTTGTAACATGGCTATTTTTAAACTTAAATTTGTAATTTAAAACCTTCTTACTAAAACCTTTGGCCCAAAGGATTTTATTGGTAAATTTTGCTAAATGAATGCCATTCTGCACGTACACAGCTACCACAAAGAAGTAAAACAGAAGGAGCACTCTCTATATCATGTGCTCTTCGAAGCTTAAAAATAACATTACAAAAAAGATAACGGTGGGCCCCTCTCATTAATAACACGGGTACACAAAGAGATAGTAAATGTTACAAAACTGAATCTAGTGATACACTAAAGATTTCCATTATGTGACAAAACCCAGTTGAGCTTAAGAATGGAAAGTTGGCTTAAAATTTAAGTCACCTTATAGAGCTTATCATATTAAAAGAATAAAGAAGACAACAGATGCTACAAAGTCCCTGTTTATAACCCCAAAAATGAGAAAATTAGAAACAAAAAGAAATTTCCTTAATCTGATGGCATAATTATATACATAAAAATAAAAATGCACTGATAGGTAAGGTATATAGTTAATAAGTTTGAAAAGTCTGTAGGTAGATTAATGTACGTAATGCAACTATATTTCTATGGACCAAGAACAAATCAGAAATTTTTAAAAATTTAAGGATACTATGGACCACACAATTAAAATTCCTAGATACCTAGAAGTATAGTGAAAGATTTAAAAGTCCTACACACAGAAGGAATGGAATATTACTGAAGAAACGTTTTAAAACTTCTTGAATCCATCTGGAATTCATTTTGGTAGAGTATATGAGGTAGAGATTTAACTTAATATTTTCCAGTCAGTGAAGCAACTGTTTCAGCACAAACTGAATATTCTTCTGCTGATATGAAATGTTGCGTTTCTCATACATTAAAATTTACTTTGGGTGCCCTTTCTGTGGCTTGTGCCACTGATTATTCTAGCCTTATACCAATACAAAACTAGCTTAAATATGATGTCTGTTTAAAAAAAACAACATTTTTACTAATTTAAAGATCATTGTAATTTGTTTTGTTAGCAATTCAAGCATCAGGCATGAAAATATATATATGAGTTCCATTGGGCCTGGAAGAACAGTTGATCTTTGTAAGCATGAAATGAGGAAATCAAGTTGTACAAAAAAGCAGCTTGGTTAAAATCAGGCTACTTCAAGTAACTTTCCTTGTAAGTAACTTTCTTATCATTCAGAGTTGGATTGAGTGGGCTCTAGCTAATTTGTGGCTACAACTTTCTTCTTGTTGCTTTGTAAAATTTATCTATTTGGAGATTTTCTTTTTCTTGTTTTACTATTTCACATTGGGGCTCCATTTTTGTTTTGTATGTTGGGACCTAAGGTAGGAGCACAGTTCAAAGCAATGGTCGCTCATAAATTCTATTTAACATAATTTATAAGCATTTCATTATCCAATTAGACAACCATTAATGCATTATTCAACTTCCTGACCATATCTGTGTATTTTTCCTTTAACATGGGTTTTATAATTCTATTATTGCTTCTCCCTCAAACTACTAATAGAAATTCTATCAGAACTGCAATAGAAATCTGTCAACTTGAAGAAGGGAGGTGATGCTCATTTTTAATGAATTCTCCCATAAAATGATGCACAGTACAGCTTTCTATTCTTGGACGCCCAGTAGGAGCCATTTTAAAGCATGAGTTTCAGGAGCCCTCCCACCACCTTTCTGCAGTGTGGGAGCCCAGCAAGAATCCAGGGGAACTCCAGGGAGGAAGCCACCCCGTCACCACTTCCCTGCCACTGTTACCCTGGTGAACCACACCAGAACGCCCAAAGATGGCCTCTCCCTTGCTACTACCCTAACTGAGGTGAACTTCTCAGGAAGGTACAGGGACCGGAGGGGACAGCAGCTACACAGAAGGGTCCCAACTCCCAGGAAGGGTGCACAGGCTAGACAGACAAGATTAGCGGCAGGGAAAGTTTGAAGCAACAAGAAAAATATGAAAAACAGGTGACTGAGCCCTCCTCAGGACTGGGAACCAACTCAGAAGATCCCCAGGACTCGATAACCAGCCCTTTTCTCTCAATTTACTTTATAATTTCATATTTTCAATGATATTTTCTCTGTCTCTTCCTTTTCTTTTCTCTTTCTTCTTCTTCTTCTTTTTTTTTTTCTCTCTCTCTCCTAAATGGCTAGGGAGAATTCCAATCACAGAAAACTAATCTGATCCCTCAAAGCCAGAGAATAAGTCCATATAATCCTTTGACTACTTCTTCATTCTTTCTTTTCTATACTCTTCTTTAGTTTCCCAAACCTTGTATAATCATCCTTTGTCCTCCAGCCTTGTTTCCACTTCCCTTCCAGTTACCTGTTTTATACACTAGCCTCCCTAAATTTCCCCAACACAAGATAAAACTACTCTACCAAGAGAAAACATTTTGTACACAAGCTCAGTTCTATTACATAACTATAGACTCTGAGCCCATATGGTCTGCAGTATAAAATCAATAGTTATCACAGTTCGTTAGTCTCTAAATGGTGTTTGATGCTATTGTTATTGCTAATTTTACTACTTTAGCTAGGATATCACATCTGTTGTAATCAGAGGTTTTCCCTTCTGTAACAATACTGGAAAGATCTGGTATTTTTATATAATGGAATACTACTCAGCTATAAAGAAGGATAGACTTGAGGCTTTTGTAAGTAAATGTATGCAACTAAAGATTATACTCATAAGTTAAATAAATCAAACTCACTTGTATAAGCATTGTCTTGTTTCCCTAGTGTAAGAAACTAAAAGCGTAAATATACAAAATCTGCAATAGATACTAAGAAAGGGAAAGAAAGTGCTCACAAGGAAAGAACAACTGGGATAGGGGAAAGGAGAAATGAAGGAAGGGAAAAGAAAGTAAAAATATATATATATATATGTATATGAGATCACTAACATAATTATAATACTAATTTATTTTAGTTAATTGAAAACATCGGTTTGTGCTTATATTAGGTGATTAATTTTTCATGCCTATATCTTGTAATCCAAGCAACTACTCTGAAGACAACACACAATATATTAACCATTGTTAATTTCATATTATCTTGTTTTGAAACTATGTATCATTGTTTTTATTTTTGTTTACTTTTCTCTCTTTAAAATTAAATTAAAAAGCATGAATTTCAAATTGTTTAATCTTTCTTTTTATAAGAATGTTATGAATATTTGCTTTTTAAAGATGTTGGCTGTCTTAGTTACTTTCTACTCGTCTCTGAGACAAAATACCTGATGCCCAAAGTTGGGAAAGGAAAGGTTTATTTCTTACAGTTTTTGGAGGTTTCAGTCCATACTCAGTTGGCTCCAAGGCAGGGTGGCATGGCGGGGCCGCAGTTCATGGCGGCTGAAAACAGCAAAGCGGAAACCGGCAAGAGAAACACACCTTCTGCTTGCCATTACATCACATCCTGGCTCCACCCCTAGGCCAGTGTAGCCCTCACACCCCCAATCCAAGCACTAGACAATGAACCAATCACAAATGCACAATGCAAATACATGAGGCCTGGGGGCCACCAACATAAACCATGACATTTGCTTTGGTATGATGGCATGCAGGATTTTGATTCAGAAAGCCCTAGATTCAAATCCTAGGTTCATTATTTATTAGCTGTGAGACCATGGAACATATGCCTCCATTCCGCAAAGAAAATGCTTTTACAGGATTTTTCAGAGAACTCAGACTATATATCAAGTAATCTTAGCACATGCCCTAGCACATAGCACACACCTAAATCATATTAGTTTCCACTGTTGTTATTATTCCTCTGCACAGCTCTTTCAACTTCTTTCATAGTAAGTCACTCAAATGTTTTTCAAGTGAATATATGTAATGCAACTACGTTTCTATGCATATGCATATGTGATCAGCAATATTTGAAATAAAGAATTTGAATGTTCCTCTGGTGGTTATGCTGGAAATAAGGCTGGGAGGAAATGATATGCTTTCTTGACATGCAGAAAGAAATGCACCACCCTTCCATTCCTGCTCCTAGTTGTGTTTCCAATTACCAAGATGGACCTCAGGCACAGTGAGTGCAGGGCTTAAAAACAACAAAAGCTCATTTACTTTTCTAAGAATTAACTTAATAAGGAAATTTAAAGGGAAATTATTTCTGGTACTGTTTTGGAAAAAACAATATACTCATTTCAAAGACTGAGTACCAGGAGAGAACCATTAAATTTTGTCTGAATGCTAGTAGTTAAGCCTTACTTATTAACAGAAAAAGAGAGAGAGAGGGAGAGAGGAGAGAGAGAGAGAGAGAGAGAGAAAGAGGGGGGGAGAGAGAGAGAGAGAGAGGAGAGAGGGGGGGGGGAGATCTCAGACACTGAAAAATGCACAAAGAAGATCCAAAGAGGTTGCAGCACGAGAAGAGGAAAACAGAATTGGCGGGCCACAGCCCCAGCGCCCGCTCAGCAGCTGGTGTGAGCAGACAGCACCGTGTCTTGGTTAGGCATTAGGTGGTAACAACAAACCCGGCAGGTTCATTCTGTATTCAGGGTGGGCTGCTGTAGAGCAATTTGTTTCACAACCAAAAGTTGACAGGACAAATCCAAAACATTTCTGTGCACATGTTTACATGGCAGCGATTGGCATTCACCGTGGGTCTGAAGGTGGACCTGAAGTCCCTTATGGTTTTTGTAACATTTTCAAATTCACTGCTGTCTTCTAGATGACAGGAAATCCAGGTCTGCCTTCCTCCCGGGAGGTCTTTATTCACAGACAAGTCAAAAACCCTTGACAAAAGGCAACCAAGGGACCTTGCTGGCCTTTTAGCTGTCTGCCTGACATCAGTGCAAGTATTGTTCCCTGATAAAACAAGAAATTCAATTTAAGGGGAAATTTAGAAGGCATTGGAGGCATTCCCATTTTATTTTACCTCTTGTGCTGTCTTTCAAACTGAGAGCAAATGTAAATAAACAAGAGCTGTGCTCCCATTCCCAGGGTCCAATAGCAAATATCTGGTCTCCCAGCTTGATGTAAATGAGACATTGTCTGTCTCCTCAGCTCGCTCTCCGTGCAGCCGTTTGCTCATTTTCCTCACCCTTCCCCGTGCGCGCGCGCGCGCACACACACACACACACAACTGCTGAGAATTAAAGCTTTGTTAATTTTTTCCATCCCATGTCCTACGTCTTGAAACACTGTATTATTTTATAATGGGGGGGTACAAATTGTATCCCAGTAAAGAGATATTCATTAGTTGCATGATATATCCAAAGTGAAAAATATTCAAGTGAAAACCTTATTAATCTTTTAATTACACAGAGCCTTACATTTTTGTCTTGGCACAAACTGACTGATGAAAATACAGCTTTTTCTCTGATAGTTGATGAAACATTCATTCGCCAAACAGTGACTTAGTGTCAAAAATTGTGCTGGGAGTATAAAGTTAATTAAGACAGAGTCACTGCTTTCAGGAGGAAGTGGCCAAGGGGGACAGATGAAGGGCCAGCACTAGTTTACCAAAGTGCAGGAATCACATTAATAACTATAAAAGAGAACTCTCCTACATAAACACTGGCAAAGTATTCTATATCTGCTTCATGGAATCTTATATCCCCGTAACTTCTACAGAGCCTCGCCCTTGAGTCCCCTCCCCACTACACTGAGCTCTTCTGAATAATATAATAATTCAATGTGTTATTGAGGTGCCTCGGAAGGGCTGGAAGGAAGGAGGAAGAAGCCTTTCTTAGACTACCAAGTCATACTTCTTAAAAGCTGGCTTGAAGTACTTATCTAACGTAGTGCAGGACACTCAGCACCTCTTAATGTCTAAGAATTTTTACCTAAAGGAATGCCTGCGGGCACCCACACTGCAGAATTCCTGTCTTCTTAAGAGCAAAGAAGACTGGTGGTGTAAATGGGAGGAACTGCTAACTTCTCTTTCACCTTTATACTCTTTCTGTCATGCCTACTAGGATAATGTCTTTTATCATTAATTTCTAAGCAAAATAAAATCTTAAAAGCACATAGAGTTAGCTGCTAAGCTAGCAAACGAAGGACTGTTTATGGTTTGGCCCTTCCTGTAAACTTAATTCCCTGCCAGGAAGCAGGTGGCTGCAGGGAGTGGACACATCTTTGCCCTACTTGGCTGCTCTGCAAATCATCTGCTGAGAGCACTTGCGCTTCTGTTCCAGCGCATTAACCCAAGGACACATCATTTGGACTGACTGGAGTGGAGCGCATGGGCCGCTGCAGAGCTTTGCCAGTAAGTGGTTTCCGAGGGCCTTCCATGCAGCCAGGAGCCAGGGCCTCAGAGCCACAGCCACACTGCACTTCAGCAAATAAGAAACTGGGCGGAAGCCCCTAAGCATCCCTGTGTACATATGCCTGTCCCTAACAAAAACGTAATTCTCAAAACAAGGGTGCCCTCCTCGCAGAATTCTAGAATTCTGAAGCTTAATCCTCAAAGACTCACAGAGCTGGAATTCAAATGTTTACAGAGTATCCCAGTCACGACTTTCAGCTTAGCTTGGTCCACAGCAGGCAGCAGCCTCGTGGCCTGTCTTCAGCAGTGCCTGTCAGTGCGGCCGGGCACCACGCAGAGTGAAGCCCCAGCATCCTCCGGGGGCTTTATTGAGTGCACTGACACCAACAGCTTTCCATTTTATTTTTTCTTTTTTTTAATCTTGACTGTGCCAGAAATACTGTATATCACAGTTCAGTGTATGCATATTCATACAGACATGAATCTTAGTAAAACTAAAACAAAAGTTTGACCCAACAAACAAGGATAATACTTAAACATGCACTGTACTCTAATTGTTTTCCATTTTATTCTTATTATTACGTTTCTAGTTTTGACCCAGGAGTTGATCTTGAGATGCAGTGATTTAGCACTAGTGGTTTAAAAACTGCTGTATCCATCCCTACCACTTCCACCCCACCACATGCACACTCACACACACAGACACACACACATACACACATGCACACTCACACACACAGACACACTTAGCTTGCCTGGCTCAGTTTCGAAGCTGCTGACAGTACACTAAGCCTTTGGATCAGAGTAAAGCTGTGTGATATAAACAGTGCAGTGCCTGCAGCATGTGACGTTTGTGTGACCGTTGAGAGGCAGGCCAGGATGCTCCGTACAATTTAAGATCTTTTTAATGAGAAATGCCTAATTAGCAATGTGGGAGGTGTAGCAGGGTCATTCTCCACTCTGTATTGTCGACCCATGCTCCTAAAGTAGCAAAGGTGAGAATCGTGTCCCATGCAGCTTTGCATCTCTTGAGTCAACTTAGTTGCTCAATAAGAGTTTACTGGAGAGATGGAAAGAAAGATGAGTGACATCAAAAGTCCTCTCCAAGCCAGGCATGGTGGAAACCTGTCTGTAATCCCAGCACTTAGGAGGCTGAGGCAGGATGATCACTGCCAGGTTGCAGCCAGCCTGGGCTTCACAGTGAGTTCCAGGCCAATCTGGACCACATAGTGAGACCCTGCCTCCAAAAACAAGCAAACACACAAGAAAATCCTGCATATGTTTTTCACCACAGCAAATCTAGCATCATATGAAGTTTATCAAGAAGGGGAGCTCTGCCTGAAGAGAAGTTATTTTGTTAAATGTAATTGTTTGGACTTCTTTGTGATTATTCCCTTCTTGAAAAGCAAGACAGGCAAGACTGGAGACATGCATTTGTTTAATGTAAGTGTTCCACATTATATGCCTGGCCAGTGCTAGAAAAACCCCTTCCTTGTGCCCATAATGTCCACCTGAAATCAATCAAAAAATTGGTCTTGTGAAATCCACGTCCGAGATCTATACAAAGCAGATATTAGCACTACTTAATTTGTGCTGAATCTTGTTCAGCACCAAATCCATCACAGCAGAATGTGTCTAATTCTGTTCATATTCCACCCACCTTCTATTTGAACTCAGAATAACTGTAGCATTGAAGTTTAAGGACAATTCTCCCCTTCATCATCTTCCCTAACCCTTTAAACATGTGCCAGGCCTAGGTTATTAAAGTGTCTAAATTTTAAACAAAGGTTTATAGTATATAACATGTAGCCATAGATAATCTCAATCAATCCTCGTTGCAATTCTGTGATGTATGGGTTCCGCAGGTTTGGAATGGCTTTGTCTTGCTTTTGTCTTCTGGGTTTCATTCCAGTCGTTCACTCTGGCGAAGCAAGGCTTTTTCCCTGCATTCTGCTAGGGTATCTATGCCGGTGTCAGTGAATTGTTGCCTAATCTCAAGATCAGCCAGCTTCTGACATTAGTCAGAATTTACTCCTGAGGGTACTTTGCTACTTGTAAGCATATTAATTTAACTTACCATCAACGTGGCCCTGATTCTATCTTTAAATGTAGACAATTGATAGTTAATCTCTACAGTGCTAAAATATGGTACTTAAAGTATAATATTGGAGCACTAATACAATTCTTGTGGGGTTTTATTTTAGTCCCTCCAGAAGATATTTATATATTAATAAAAAGGGGGTATTAATACATATATTTGATTGAATATTTTAGAAGCAGTATCAAGTGATTGAGATTGATTTATGTAAAACAGCTCCCTAAGAGGCAGCAAAGAGACATGAAATGTGATGAGAGAACTGAACACCATGGACCTATCAAGTTCCGTGAGCCATCAGGGGCTGCTGAAATGGGGGTGAACAGAACGCTTTCTTCCTATGATAATTCCCTGCTACTGACCCTGTCCTGGCTGATATTAATATACTCTACACCTACCAATTCTGGAAAACAGTTCCACCACTTTTGAGCAATGACTCAACTTTGGCTGAAAACTCTGGATTATGTTTTCATTGATCACAGTGAAGTCTGAGAATGCCATGCCCTGGCGAAACTACCGCCCTCGCTGGGAGGTGGACCCTCACCATGCCGAACCTCTGCAGTGGGCAGGAGGAACATCACATTTTTGTGGTGGTCACTGGAATAACTGTAGGTGTGCTGTAACTAGCAAGGATCAAATTTAACTACCTGCTTCAAATTCAATTCACAGCTTTGTAGCTCAAATAGGATCACCCTTTCAGGTTAGAGTAGCTGGTTAGTACACGAGAAAAAGATAAATCATGTGTGGTCTTGCAGCTGATTTAAAAAGGCCAAATGCCCTTTCAGAACTGTTTCCTTGGCATTACAGACTTTGAAACTAGAGATAGCATAGGAAGAAATACAAATCTAATTGTTTATTCATACTTGGTCAGTGACTCTACACTTCTGTAAATGTTATCTTTTCTGGCTTGGACTGTGTTTCTATGACGAAGGAGCCCCACGCACTTCCTGATATGCAAAGGTGCCTTAGGCAGTCAAAACCCACCCCTCACTCTCCACAGCTCCAGACATGGTCTGCCCATGGCACCGCCAACACAGCGAGGCGCAGACGCTCGGTGAGAACATGAGTGGATTTACCACTAAAGTAATGAATAGTGTGCTTCGGCACCTCAAGACCTTGCACTGATCTTTTCATTTGTAATTCTGTAGTGTTTTACTCAAAGCAGACTTCCATTACTGTGTAAACTTCAAGTTCCACAAAACCTAGACCTATCTATGGCAAGAACAAAGTCACTGTAGCAAGCAGGTGGATATCCTCACCCCCAACAGAGTCATTACTCGTGTCCGTCTTTCAGGGGTGTTTACACTCTGGGTTCAAAGCCTCTCTGGAAGAGGACAGGTCCTGAGGCCTGAGCTAAGACCTCCCCTTCTGCGTTTGACATGAGAGAGTGTACTGTTTCCCCAATTTGCCTATGAGAGCTCACAAAACGTACTTTTCCCATCATCACTATGGTTGCATTCAATAACAATGCAATTACGGGATAAAAACTCCAGTTAGTTGCTAAGATTCTAAGCAAATTAAGAAAACCACTTTTAGGGAGATTGTCTTCAAAGATCACATCATTTCAACTGTATTCTTCTATTGCAAGGTGCCCACATGCCCAGTTTTGTTTTGCTAAAAACAAATTTTTAGTGAGAGCTAATTGTTTTTTAAATTAGATTTTATTGGTGCATTTTAGGTATACTGAATGATCACGTTCATCATAGAGAATTTGTACCTATACATGATATAACTTGGGTTTTTTTACTAATTACCCTCCTTTCTCTTCAGTCCCTCCCCCCATTTTCAAAAGCTTTGTTTCCATGATTTCCCCCTTTTTTCATTTTTTTTTTACTTTTCCCTTCTTTCCTTTCCCCCTCCCCTTAGAGAGAGCTAATTGTTAATGGTGTTTTATTATATGTACTTGAAACAGTGTCATCAGCTAAAGATTTTTTTAAAATGTGAATGTGAATTCTTATCTAGCTTCAGACACATCACCTATGCAAGCAGTGCCTTGATTCCTAAAAAAAGTGTTCTCAAAACTGAAAGTCTGAGAAAGCCAAGGCGACTTTCGAATTAAAGACCCCTTGGGTGAAATATGCAATGCACTTTTGAAATATGCTGCTGTCATAGCTGCCGTCTGACCAAGCGTGGGTGCCAGGCTGCGCCTTCCCGCAGTCTGTGCGCCCGCTGCTGCCAGGTGGCATCGGGTCGGCGCAGCGTCCTCTTCCTGCCAGGAGGGCATCAAGCCGCCTCTCCCTGGGGAGCTCCCGCCTGTGACTCCGAGAATCTGTCTGCAGCAGAGAGATGGCAGGCGCGCTTGGAAACCTGAATTATTGCTGTCATCAGCACGTTACTCTCCCGGCAGGGCTGAACCTTCGACATTGAGACAGTTTGCTTATAGACAGCTACAATTTTGTAATCTACGGAAATACGAAGATTGGCAGTTAGTTGTTCCTGGCTGTGTAGGAAGCAGAAAATTTTCTTTATAAACTTAATGAAATGGAGAGACGATATTCAAGGAAGTTGCCTTAAAACTTTGTAACTGCTGGTTTATTATATATTTTAAGAGTGCACCCGAGGTACCCAGTCTGAAGATGCCACGACTAAAATGTAAAGCAAACCAGCAGTTATATACCAAACATTTGGCCTCTCCAATGAAAGAACATGATTTTTGGTTTAAGACTAAGCATCCCCCCAAAGAATAATAGGAGAAGAAACGAAAACACTAAGGGCGTCTGTAGACTTGGGGCTGCATCTCCGTGTCTAAGGGACAGTCGTGGAGTTATGCTGAGGACAGGGAAGTGTGGGTTTGAGTCACTTGTCAGCTTGCTCTGGTGTTCAGGGGCAGGTGCAAATGACCACAAAGTCAGCCATGTACAAGAAGCCATTTTTAACTCCTCAAACATCTTTCATCGGCTGTTCACTGCTGATCAATCGCTATGTGACTTGGGTTTGTTCTTGGTTTTTTTGCTTTTGGATTTTTCTTTAAGCGCTCAGGGTTGAACCCACAGCCTCACATGTGCTGGGCAAGTGCTCTGTCAGAGACCCACAGTCACAACCTCATCTTTTATTTCTCAGACCACTGAAACAACATTGATGAGGTCCTTGATCGATTTATATCTGAATGTGATAGGACATTAAGGAAGACAGTTTCAATCACTTAAAATTTGTTTCTTAAGCAATTAACTTGCTTATACTAGTATGTTAAAAAATTATAAAACAAACTAAATAAATTTATACCTACAAAAGTGTGACTTGAAGTCAAATTACTCCTTACCCACAAATACATAACCATTAGGGAACTTCTAGAAAATTAGTTTTGTGGAAGAAGAAAAAAAAACTATGTCATAAAATCATTTTCCTCCATTAAATTTATATCAACTCTCCCAAAACAGCACTGCTTTATTTTTCTTAAATATTTTATTTACTTACCACAGTGATATATGTGCACACACATTTATAGTAGCATAGTTTGTAATAGTCAAATCTTAGAAACAACACAAATATCCATTAAGTGAGGGAAGGATAAAAAAGAATATGGTCCTTTTATACAATGGAGCACTACTCTGCCATAAAGAAGGATAAATTTGAGACATTTGTAGGTAAATGGCAGCAACTTGATACCATACTCATAAGTGAAATAAATCATACTCATATATGTAAACAAAGTATTATCTCCCTAGAAAATTTAACATTAAGTGCAGGGTAATATAAATTAATTAATCAATGCTCAAGGCTGTACTTTTAGATTTTAGATTTTGATATAAAGTTAATCATCAATCTATGCAGTACATCAGCTCAGACCACTGATACTAATTTCCGGGGCTGGAACTGAGAGATGCCACTGGGTTCCTGGGTGCAGCCTTCGGGCGGCAGGCTCCTCCAGGCTGCGTGAGTGTGCCCGGGCTTGCATCCTGCATGTGCCCCGGCCTCATTCTCACTCTGGCCCTGGCCCTCCCTGCCCTGGAGTGACAGCAAACGCACCGAAGTCACTGCCAAGCATCTGAGACTTTGTCCAGTGATGAGCATCTGCATCTTGGTACCGGCAGCCGCCGTCCTGCAGAGGGATGTAAATCCCCAAGTACTCCCTTCCAATTCAAATGCCAGACTAAGAACTGCAAAAACAATCTCTGCTTTCCATCTACAGAAATTAGATAACATACCACTTTAGTAACACACATTTCATAATTTTTGCCTGGAAAATATTTTGAATGTAATTTGTAGGATCCTGTCATCCTAATGACTTGGGTAATTATGTGGCAATGTCAAAAACTGAATCTTTGACCAAAAAACTTAATAATCATTTTTTCTCATCACTGATTGTGATTGAAACAAATATTAGCTTGGCTTTCAAAGCCTTCCACATCCTTACAGATTTTTTCATTTATTCATATTCATGAATGCTTCCTTTTAATGCTGAAACATAATTTTTAGATTTATCCCCACCACTGACTTGCCTCAGTTTACAATTTGGCACTTTATTTTGGTTATCTGAATAGAGATGAATCTATAAAAGAATAAAACTTTTTGAACCACAGGCCACTGGGAGGAGAACCAGGTGCCAGCCCCTTCTGGCACATAGAATGGGAGACAAGAAGAGCCAAGTCTCTCCTGCCCCATAAGCAAACAGCTGATCCAGAGAAACACAGGCTGAGATGATAGCTATTGAATTAAAACACAACTTAATGCTTGTAGGGGTGAGTGTTTTATTGACTCTGCAGGCCTAAAGCCAATGATCTGATCATCTATTTAGAGGATAACAATACGCAGGGTGGCATCTGTGGGGGATTGCCTTTTCATTGTTGATTCTCTATTATTTTGTTTTAAGGTCCTGTATCATTTTCATCATTTGGTTTGGTTGGGTTTTATTCTGTTTTGTCTCGTTTGATTTTGTTGTATCTGATGGCAGGAGTAACTATTTCGAAGATAATAAGATGTATTATAGTAGCCATTTTGGATTTACTACTCTCTTGTTTTGAAGTCCTTTATTGTGTACATTGTTTTGTTTTTATTGGTTCTGTTCTGTTCTGTTCTGTTTTGTTTTGTTTGATTTTGCTGTGTTGAATGGACAATCAGCTATTTTGAATGCAAGAGGCACTATGGTAGCCATTGTTGATTTCCTCTTATCTTGTTTTGAAATCCTGTATCATTTACACTGTTTTGCTTTGACTGGCTTTATTCTGTTTCATTTTGCTCAATTTTATTCTCTTTAAAGAAATCTTTTTGTTGTAACAAGATATTGAATAATACTGAGAAAATTTAGAAAATATTACTAAATCCTAAAACATTTTATTTTAATAATTAAAATTAAAATTTAATAATATCAGATTATGGTTAGCAAATGTATTGGCAATGCCACTGTGAGGGCCAAGAAGGGGCTTCTAGTAATTACTTCTATTGTAAGTTATCACCGTTTTTCAGTCAAATCAAAAGGCTCAGTCACAGACACGACATAAGTTGCTGCATCATTGCGCTGTAGACAGTATTTATTAGCAAAGGATCCCACAAAAAGAAATATATGGAAGTTTGTTTCTGAAGAACTTGTAAAAGACTAAATTGAGGCAGATTGGAGTATTTTCCAACAGAAAAGAAATTAGAATTGCAGTTCACAAGACAGGACTCAAGGCAGGGCAACCAGCCCACAGGGTGTTTATCCTTCTTGATTCTTAGTGTCTCCGGATCAGCTCTCTATTCCTGCAGAATCCAGCTGGCCAGCCTTCCTTTCTCCACATCTTTCCCAGGAGCCAGTGGATGCTGATAAAATAGTAGCACATCACATTCATGTTGTGTTGCCTCTGACTTGAGTGACTATTGACTCAGTTACACCAGTGACACTCAGGATTCTGGACCAGGGGAGGGATGACCAAGGTCTCCCCAGCCCCAGGGTTGTCTGGAGGCTCCTCACACCCCTGAGGCTGCAGAGGGCCCTGCCCTCAGCCCTGCCCAGAATGCTCCCTGGATCTCCAGGGACCTGCCAGAACCCAGGCCTGGAAGCAGACTATCAATCAGAGAAATGAACGTGTCCTAATAGTGAATCCAGCAGAAACATTTCCACTTTTTTTCCTGAAGCCCTTTTCAAACCACTATCTGTGCACTAAATAGAAAGCAGGAAATAGAGCAGCAAGCTCAGAATTTGGAAGGGTCTGGCAGGTGGGGTTAGCTGAGTTATTGTGTTCTGTGACCCTCCACCTGCCCAGGAGTCATACATAATGGAAAAGGAGGCAAATAAGAATTAAACATCTGAAGTCTCTTTTTTCTTCTGTCCTTTGATTACACCACTATTTTATTTATGAGTCCCCAAAGAGAAGAAAACTTCCCTTATGTGCCATTGCTTCTGTAAATTGTTAAAGAATCACAAAAATGAAATACTTCACAGCGGGTTTTTCTCTATTGCCTCTTCCCTGCTGTACTGACCCTTTTAAAAGTGATGGTTTACCCATACTCTCCAGCCTACCTATCCCCGCCACCCCCAAATATAGTCAGCTTTAATTTCACTTATTTGCCAAAGGAAATTGAAGAATCTGAAGTCCATACTGAGCTTGGTGCAGTGTCCCCCAGTGCAGTCCAGGTTTTGTTTTATAGAACATTAGTTTGCCTCTCAGAGACAGTGCCCCAGAAGACAGTCAACATTCTTTGTTTCATCTCTGCCTGCAAATTCAGGGCACAACTACACCATGCAAACAGTGACGAGCCAAGCCTCTCCAGCTCGATTCGATTCTAAACACTGCTCTTAATAGCTTAGGGGACAAGGATGTGGGAAAAGAGTGTTTACCTAAATTACTCCAAGAAATTACTTTTCTTTACTGAAGTAGAAGTTGATACAGAGCTAATTTTGAATCTGTTTGGAAGTTTCTAGAATTGGGTTTGTTCTTCTAAGTGAAATTTCAGGAGTTCTGTTTTATCACAGCTCTACTACCAAGAAATTCAAAAGACTGGGGATACGGGTTATTCCTTTGTGTTATCTTTCAGCTGGAGAAAATGCTTTTTACTAGAAAGGATTTGAAGTGTGAATAACAGGATAGATGATGTTAAGACAGAGAACAATATGATAGCAGAATGATGCAGCTTTCATGTAATAATTTAGAGAAAATGTAAAGGGGAAAATGCAATGGAAAACAATATCCACCACTAGGTCATACAGGATACCTGTTTGATTCATAATTACCAAATATTCTAATTTTGTACCCTTTGTGATTTATTGCATACATTACTCCATCAGACCAGACACAAGTATGCCTCAGGAAGAAATAAAATCCAAAGTACAAGAAAAGGACTTTAAGGGGACATTTTATTCATGAGAATGCAATTATGTGAATTCAGAGAAATTAAAAGTGGGCACATTTTTCTTCATTCACTTCATTTCAAGCTCAGCAGTTTGCCTACAGAAAGCTTCTCAGTGGGTGCTGGCTCTGTAGAGTGTGTGCAGTGTACATTTTTATAGAAACCATTTTATCCAGTATATTATTATGTATATGTCTTAGTTATCTTTCTCTTGTTGTTGAGACAAAATATCCAACAGCCACAAATTAAGGAAGGAAAAGTTTATTTGGCTCATAATTTGCAGAGGTTCTGTGCATAGTCAGCCGGCTCCAAGGCAGGGTGGCCTGGCAGGCAGATATTGCAGAGGAGAAACTGTTCCTGGTAGGCAGAAGGTAGCAAAGCAAGCAAGGGACAACCACAGCTTTTTCCATCCTTTATATCATACCGGGCTACTTAGGGCAGGCAGCATTCACACCCTAATCTTAATAGCTTTGATCCTAGCACTGCGCCATGAATCAATCCCAGCATCACACACTTTAGATCCAGCCACCTTTGAAAAAGTTCCACATAGGACTGCACAAGGCTTTGGCAGGACATCTAGACACAAGTCACGGCAGGCCACTATATATCTACTCACATCAAATAAATACAAATTCCACACTGATACCATCTTCTATATGGAAAATTTAAGAGTACTTTTGGCTGTACACAAGTTTCCCTTTCTACACTGATTACAAATTAACCTCCATGTATGATCCCTGTAGTAATTCAGCTGCTTTGATTAAGTTTAGATGATTAAGCTCAGACAAATCACAGCTGTGCATTTGTGCAATGTCTGTCAGCAATTCTTGAGGAATGACAGAACCTGATCTAAGAGTTTGAATTGGAAAAATATACCAAGTTTCTAAACGAAGATAAAAATACATCCTAGAAATCTAAAAAACTAAAATTATCTAAAACTAGCAAAAATACATTTTAGGATATTTGAAATATATTGAAAGCAAATAATGAGAATTAGCCAAAATGGTTGTACAAAGAGTATTTCATGAGAAACAAGGCTAATTTAATTTTTGATAGTAGAATTCATTTGTTTTTTAAGAAAAAGTCATGAAGCTGGTATACTTTAATTTTGTGCATTTTAATAGACCAAAAGGAAAACAGTAATTTAGAGTTTCATTAAGTGGTAGGGAGCCCTCAGGGGTCCTTCACTATCCTGCACAAACAGTTCCATCTCATCCAGAATTTCTCCTCCACAATTTGGATGGAAAATATAGAGCAATTATGCCTCACTTGAGATTACAAAAGGCTAACCTGGACAGGAATATAGACAACTACTATTGCAAAACCAAATAAACAAGTAAATTCCTCACTGGACTAAAATTGAAGAGCAAAGATTTTACAAATGCACTTACAAAGAGAAATATAAGCTTTTCACTAAAGGGTAAGATTTTTTTTAATTTTAAAGAGAATAAAACAAAAGAGGGCAGAACAGAGCAGATCAGAACAGGACAACATAGGCAACACAGTACTTTACATTAAAACAACCAGACATTAACAGTAGCTATTACAATATCTCTTTCTCTGCTATAGTTGAGCATAGTTTCAAATACAATAATATCAAACATAACAGAATAGTATAAAACCATTCAAAGAGTGAAAGAATTACAGGGCATTCTGAACCAAATAACAGAGAATGATCAATGGGTACTATAATATCTCATTTTCAATAAAAAATTTTGTTTATACTATCACACATATTCAAATCCCAATAAGACACAATATGATAGATAGAACCAACGGTAGTAGAAGAATAGAAGCATGGTAGGACTTCTAAGAAGGATGATATTAAATCAGCAATAGCTGTCATAATGTTTTGTTTTCTTCAAAACAGCTGTTCATATCATCATGCATGATATGGTCAAACAAAAGGAACTCTTCTACACTGTTGGTGGGAGTGTAGACTGGTGCAACCACTGTGGAGGTCAGTCTGGAGATTCCTCAAAAAGCTGGGTTTGGAAGTCCCATTTGACCCAGCTATCCCACTTCTAGGCATATTCCCAGAAGATCTGAAAATATCATACCACAGTGATATATGTGCACCCATGTTTATAGCACCACAATTTGTAACAGCCAGATCTTGGAAACAACCTAAGTGCCCATCAACTGAGGAATGGATAAAAAAGTTGTGGCATTTTTATACAATGGAGTACTACTCAGCTATAAAGAATGACCACATTGAGATATTTATAAATAAATGGACACGACTTGAGGCCATACTCATAAGCGAAATAAACCAGACTCACATGTGTAAATACTGTATAGTCTCCCTAGTATGAGAGTTGATAAGAATATATAAGATTTTATGGTAAGCATGAGT